>JAPZAG010000045.1:0-121939 GCA_027475135.1 Bactrocera correcta | reverse complement strand
ATTTTGACCGATCCGAATATGCGTGTACCGGAAAAGGGTAAAATCTATTCGATTAATGAGGGTTATGCCTCCGATTGGGATGCGGGCGTATTCGGTTATATTGCCGCTAAAAAGGATCCCAGCAAGGGTAAACCATATGGTGCACGCTATGTTGGCTCGATGGTGGCCGATGTACATCGTACCATTAAGTATGGTGGCATTTTTATTTATCCTGCAACTAAATCGGCGCCAAAGGGTAAATTGCGTCTGATGTACGAATGCAATCCGATGGCATTTTTGATGACACAAGCTGGCGGTTTGGCCAGTGACGGACACATTGACATTTTGGATATTGTGCCGCAGAAAATACACGAACGCAGCCCCATTTTCCTGGGCTCCAAGCAGGATGTGGAGGAAGCGTTGAGTTACGTGCAAGCCGCGCAAAAGTAGTTGATGAAGACAAAAGGTTTGATGCGAAATACACAAGTACACATTTATTGTATGTTTGTTTTGCTCACGTTTGACTTATTAATGACTAAGAAATTGCCAATATAAGTTTATTGTTTCCTAACGTAAGATGATAATGCCTGATTTAGTTAAAAAAAATGTGAATGACAATGGAAAGATTATATAAAAACAAAAATCAAAAATCAAAAAAAAAAAATCAAAAAAAAAAAAAAAAAATAGAAATTATAACATCAAAAAAATTAGGAGTAGCTTAAAAAATAAATAAATAAAAAAAATATTTTGTATAAAAAATATTGTTTATATTATTTACTTCCTTAATTAAAATTAAGCAGACACTGCTTAATTCTTCTATAACATAACTGTCAAACAAACGGAACGATCAAAACCAAACTTGGAAACTATGGAAACTTTTTTATTTGTGCCCTTCACAAATTTTATTATAGTAGCTTCGGTGCAACCGTCATTAACTTTTTTCTTGTTTTTACACATTTTATATAAAAATATCAAAACCCTACAAAACGATTTAGAGTCTATTTTTACTATGCCACCATTTGACATTTGTCATTACGCCCAATACGCGAGATTTAAAATAGTTAAATATTCTGCTATATTAAAGTTTCAACACAGTTAAACCAAACACTTTATGTTACGAGCATTCATGATGTCGTTTTGCAACACTATTGCTCTAACGACAGAATTTTAGTTTGCACATTTCGAATTTTTCCTCAAACAATATTTGAAAAACTTAATTCATGCTATGTATTTAAAATTTTTTATACGTTATTATACAGGTATAAATGTCAAACTTAATATAATATATACACACATATATGTATAACACTAAAGCAAGCATACGTGTGGTGTAACAACTTGCTTTCCTAACTTTGATTTACTACTAGTATGCGTTAGCTTTATGCTTTGGCACAAATTCAAATCCAGCCGGCACCGGTCCCAATAACATTTCACTCAAGCGTACCCAATCAGTTGAATTGGGCGAACTCATCAACGTTTCCATTTCATCTCGTCCACGAAACTTTTGGGGACGTTGATTGATTTGCTGTGGCGGATTTGCCAAGAGTTCATAGGGTATATAACGATACATGAACGATTGCCATTCAAGCAAAAATCGACGTGTATTCTCCACACCTTTCATATCAGATCCCCAATGTTCCAAGCCATAATTAACGTACGAACGTAAAATATCAAAACGTTGCATAGAAGTGGGATTCCAAGGCTTTTGTTCCTTAATCTCTTTGAAAATCCAAGGTTTTATTAAGGCACCGCGTCCAATCATCACAGAAGAAACGTGTGGCGCTTGTTCCTTGTAATTGAGTAACAGTAATTATTAATAATTATGTTAACATATATAATTTATTTCATTGTATACCTACCCTCTTCTCAATGTAGTCTTCAAAATTTAGTATATCACCATTACCTATCACTGGTATATGTTTTACTTTTGCTGCACACTCCTCAATATACTGCCAGTTAGCGCTCTTCATGTAACGCTGCTCACGTGAACGTCCGTGCAACTATTTATCAAATTGAAAGTGATGAAATAAAAGCTTGAACTAAAAATTTACGTTACTAACCGTTACAGCGGCTGCACCCCACTCCTCCACTAATGGCATAAGCTCATGTGCTACACTCTTGTCGGCGTAGACACCGGTACGCATTTTCACAGTAAATGGTATTTTTGGCGACATTGCTGAACATGAACGTACAATTGTTTCCAATATATTTGTTCGACGCATAAGCGCACTACCGCCGCCATGTTGATAGATTAATTCAATGGGACAACCAATGTTTAGATCAATATAGTCGATACAAGCAGTCTCTTGTAGTAGTTGTGCGGCTTGCGCAATTATATTTGGATTATTACCACATAACTGTACACCAAATACGTCTTCGCTTGCATGTCGCTTCGTAAGCGCCCATTCTTGAGTGAGTCCCTTAACAAGTGGTACAGCGCAAGCCATTTCTCCGCATGTTATATCTGCACCAAACTCCTTGCAAATGCGTCGAAATGGTAAATTTCCTACAGTAGTCAGTGGAGAAAGTATCAGTTTTTCGACGAAATCGACAGGTGGCTTTTGCGCCATATCACGTCCATTAGTTTCTGTATCATCTACAGCTGCACCAATTGGTTTCTCATTGTCAGGTGGGTGCACTGCTTCCACAATTGCTTCAGGAGTGGTTTTATCTTCAACGACAACAATTGTGCTCCCAATGGGATGTTCACTGTCATTCACCTCTCCTTTCTTTTTCTTTTCGTCACGCAATTTGTCGGCTTGGCTGACTAGTTGTTTGCTGCGTGTGAAATCATACTCACGCTTTCGTAGTCTCACCTGTAGTTCTAAAAACGATGTGATATTAATTAAAAAAAAAAAAACATTAACAGAAAAAGTTAATTTACCGCTTGTTATTCCATTCATACTTGTGCGCGCTTTATTTTCGTCATAATATGGTGACTTGATATTTCGTCCATCAGCATCCAGATGCGCTTTGGCGAAACGGCAAGTAACACCACGCGTACAAAATCCTATAGCGTCAAATACCGGACATTTTTCACCCAGATCTTCGGGTTTCGAGTTTAAGTATGCAGCTAGATCATGTACATACCGGCAATTTGCATGTGCACATTTTTCCAAATCCGGACCATTCATTAATGAATGACATAGGAATAGTGAACTGTCTTGCTTGAATACTGGGCGGTTCTAATTTCATATAGATTTTAGCATTGTTTATATAAATATATTTTTAATATTCAACTCACTTTATTTTGACCACGTTTTCTTTCTTTTTTATTCGTTTTTTGATATTTTTGTGGTTTTCCATTCTCAGTTGCATTATCTTCGACAGATTTTCTTTTATTATCGTGCTCAACCGGATCTTTGTCTGCAGCATTGTTTTTTATTTCGGGTACAAGGTACCTTTAAAATGATTTTTAATAAATTAACTGATATACATTTATTTATATATTTTATTACTTACTCCTCTTTTATATAGCAAATTCCAGGCTCCATTTGTTTACTATTGTTTGTGCTGCTCTAATAATTGCAATGAAAATGCATTCAATAAGGGGAAAGCACGTGTTGATAAAAATAATTGTGAAATAGAGATGCCACGTTCTGAATGAAAACACAAACTACTTTTTTTCATAATTTATAATTCGTATAGAACACAAACGTTACTTTTTAGCAAAAGGACAAATTCATGATTGAACGAAATTGGAAAAAGTTACATTTTTAACACATATATAAGATAGAAAAGAGAAAATATTGAAAACTTGTTTTTATTTTCACAAGTTTGGCAGGACTGCATCTTTATGCACTCACCCCTTATCAGCACAAACAGCTGATTTTTATTTTTCAATTTTGTAATTTGCTGCTCATAACACTTTTATTTTGCAACCGGCAATTCTTTCGGCATGAAATAAAATTGCAAAATGGTGCAACTATTTAAGTGTTTATTAAAAGCTGAAAAGAAGGTGTGTAGTTGTCATTAATTTGTGCGCAAAATTTTAATTAAATTTCTGCAGGTTGTACGCGCACACCTACGTAACGCTTTCATCGACAGTCTGCGTTTGACAGTGCGTGGAGGACACGGAGGAAATGGCGTACCAAAATATGGTGGCATTGGAGGCCAGGGCGGGTGCGTATATTTTGTGGCCAAAGATGGTATCAGTCTGCGCAATGTAGCACAGAAGTACAAAACAAAGCGTATAGCGGCTTCTAGTGGTGAAGACAGCAGTAAAGTGCGCATACTTGGACGTCGAGGTTTGGACGAACGTGTCGAAGTGCCAACGGGTATACAAGTGTATGACGAAAATGGCCAGCTGTTGGGTGATTTAAATGAAGATAATGCAACATGCATAGCAGCAGGCGGTGGCACTGGCGGTTGTACGGGTAATAATTTTTTAGGTACACCGGGTGATCATCGTACGGTAAAATTGGATCTAAAATTGATTGCCGATGTAGGGCTTGTTGGATTTCCTAATGCTGGTAAAAGTACATTGCTAAAAGCTATTTCGAACGCAAATCCGAAAATTGCCTCATATCCATGTAAGTTCTAGGTAATGCTAGTTCCGAACACAGTAACAATTTTTATTTTTACTTCAGTCACAACTATACGTCCTCAAATCGGCACTATAGAATATCCTGATTTACGTCAAATAACCCTTGCTGATTTGCCCGGTCTAATTGAGGGCGCACATGCAAATATTGGCATGGGTCATAAATTTCTGAAACACGTCGAACGTACTCGTCTACTGCTCATTATGGTGGACATATTTGGCTTCCGTTTAGGTGCACAGCATGCGAAACGAGATTGTTTGGAAAATATTTATGCGCTCAACAAAGAATTAGAACTATATGACGAAACGTTGTTGGATAAACCGTGCGTGTTACTGATAAATAAAATGGATTTAAAAGGTGCTTCCGATGTTTACAAAGCTATAAAACCAATTATCAATAATTTGGAGCATGGTTTAGAAAAATGTCCGGAAGAAATAAGACCATCAAAATTTATTAATATCGAACGTATTATACCTATATCTGCGAAAAACGAAAAACGCATCGATGTTGTTAAAGAGGAACTGCGAGCTGTCCTTGATAACATAGCGGAGCGAAAATATGTGCCTGATGCGTTGGAACTACGCGAACAATTAAAAAGGAAAGTTGGTGAACGAGGACCAAAAATAACTTAATTTTATAGCATGTAATTATATACGAAACTGGTATATTTATTTAAAAAGTGTATTAAATAAGCATAATTGTTTACTAAATAACAAAAACAAATTTGGAAATTTTTTTTTAGATCTCAGTTGATTTGACCAAATCCTTGATTCCTTAGTTTCTGAGATATCGATCTCAAATTTAGCACATGTGCTCTTCTCTCTGTTGATCTTTTGTCGGAACCGCCGATGTCGCATCACTATATGTGACCTGGTCTACGGAAAGGGGGCTTAGGTGTCAAAAAAAATTTTCACTTTTTAGTTGATTCGGATGAAAGATGAAATGCTTTTTCACGTGATAGAATCCAAAAAGTCATAACTTGTTTGAAAGTTCCCTAAAAATGTAGAGAAAGAAGAGTAAAAATACGAAAAAATATAATTTTTTTGTAATGAACAAAATACATTGAATTATAAGCTATAAAGACATGATTATACACTAGAAAAACGTATTATGGGCCAAAAATAATAATGCTGAGTAGTTTATGTATTTTTCTTTGTTGTCGTTTTCCTTGAGATCTTTTTACGTGTTGATCCTGAGGAAGATGGACCTGGTTCCTCGTCTGGTTTGAGAACATCTTCACTAGTTTTTGCCTTCCGTTTCTTCGATGGCAAATCTTTCGGCAATGGAGCCACAATATCTACTTTAGATATATCCGAAACTAAGCTGCGAAGATTGTGATAGATGTACCACTGACGTTCCAAAGATAAACCGGCTGGTTGTATAACTTTCGGCATTTCAGGATCGATAGGTTTTAACAGAAGCTTAAAGGACTGCACTTCTTCACTGTCTGCGAATTTCTTTGTTTTTACACAATCTGTAGAGATTATGAAATGATGGAATTGCGCTATTCCAACAAGTGACTTGTACAGTGGTTTAAAATAGCTGTCCTATTCATACCAGACGACTTTTTCAGGCGATACAGCTTTACATAACCCCCAGGTGATGATGCCTCGACACACTGCAGTAAATCTGCTGTCGATGTTACTGACAGCATACTTACTTTTGAAAATACCGAAGTAACGATCAGGCGCGAACTTAGTGTGCCCTGTAAGTAGAAAATTGAATAAAATAGTTTTGTTAAGACCCCGATCCAAACGCCATTGCAGATATGATAGCACAGTGTTATTCTTATTCTGCCCAACACAATTGTCACAGAAAAGAACGAGTGTTTCAATGTCTTTATAGTAGGTTTCCAGGTGATAATGCAGGATGCTCACAACACAGTTCGGTTCTTTACCAACGTCATCTTTTTCGTCTAGCATGTAATTGTACTGTAAAAAAAATTATAAGTAAGATCCAATGTAAAGGCGGGCAATTTGAGTTCCTATGATTTAGTTTGAAATTCTAACCTGAACTTTTTGTTTTTCGTCTGTAATTCCGAAGACTCCGCACCTCTTGGTTGCTTTGAAGTATGCTGTACCAGGTTGTTGTGGACTGACAGGGTAGTGAACGGTTTGGGCAAAATCAAATGACAGAACGACTGCTGTAGGGTCAGTATTTCTATACCAACTTTGATAATATTCTCGTTGATTTCGGGCTCGGTAGAGGTGATCAAGAAATTGATTAAGCTTCTGTTCGCGTTCAATGTCAGTAACACCTTTGGCTTGCGCAATCGATATTGCGTTTCCTATTAAAAGAAAAAATACTGAATTTAATCTCAACGTTTGATACAACTATAAAATGAGCAAATAATGAGCACTTCCACGGCAGACATCGCAGAGATCATCCGTGGTTTCATAACTGAACGTAGGGTATGTATTTGGACCGTATCCGTCGAAAACTGCGATTACTCATCTTCAATTCGTCATCACTGGGTGAAGAAATGTATTTTCGATAAATTGAGGACTTCGTCTCGCTGGATGGCAGTTTCATTATCCGAAAATCCTTAAATTTTGGGAGTCGTCCGGGCAGTGGAAGAGCCATTAAATCGGCTATAGACTCGATGAATTTAACAACTTTTTCGATGTCAGCCGGTTTAAATGACTTTGGATGTGTACTCGGTTTATTTGCCAGTCCGTGTTGGCGCACTGTTACACCCTGTGCGGCAAAATGACGTACTAAATGTTCGTAACGCTTCTTCCCACACGCATGTAAAAACAAGGAAAAACAAATGACAAACAGGTACTCTGTAGAAGGTAAATGTAATTTTATGCCTCATAACTTCTGTATCCTGTCCCTGTCCATATTTCTTCCGCCCAGCAAGCTTTGCGTATACACTTTCTAGCTTTTCGTTACTCATAATTCCAGCTTCGATGTGACTTAGTATCACTAAATCAAGTTCATTTTTCGACATCTCTAAGCAATTGTTCCGCGTACTCGCGATCATTTCCCGTGGTATCAGTTATGACATTTATTATTACAGCAATCTTTTGACAGAAATTTTGTTACCAGCTCCTCCTCCTTTATTTCAACAACAGACAGGTCAATCTTAACAAAGGTTTGTTCGGTATCATCTTCTGCCTGAGATGCACATACTTCGTCTTCATCATAATCGCTCTCTTCATTGTTTTCATCACCCTTTTCATGGAAATATTGTCCGTATACGGCACTGAACTCCTCATCAATCATGTTTCATTCATATAATCAACAGAAACACTTACACAAATGTGATAACAGAACATCCGGAAAGAGACAATGAAAACAGACAACAGAAGCTGGCGGTATTAGATAAACGTCACTTCTTCAGTGTTACTTTTTAAATGTTCCACACTAGCAACTTACACGATGAACTAGAATAATATTCCGACCAAAAACAAGACTTACTGGACGTCCTTGAAGCCTCTGGAAAGGAGAACAATTAATGAGATAACAAGAAACTGACGAGAAACTGAATAAAAGAGTTGTTTATTTTTAACATCTGTTTCCCAGAAAACTAGTTTTCGCACGTTAGCTCCCTTTTCGTAAACCAGGTCACATATATCAATCAAAATGTAGTTCTTTAGAAACTTTTGTGAAGGATGTCATAGCTCGGCGCCACCAAAGTTAAAGTTTTATCTTGCTTTTTTTCAATCTGGCAACACTTCTTATTTTTTCGAAAATGTGCCGTTACATCTAGCAATTCGAACTTCTATATTTAAAAATATCAATAATTGTTCAATCAATTGCTTCTGAAAACAATTGAATTTCGTTTAAAATACAATATCGACGCAAATGGATTTGGATTTGGCCACTTGCCTATTTAGTGGTCTACAAACTGATTATTTGCAGGACAAACAATATATTTGCGAAGAGGGACGCTTCACAACCATGAATGCTCAAAAGCTTTTTGCAAAAGAAGTTATAGCATATGTGCGTTGCAAGGAGTTACGGGAACTTCCTAATCCCTTTGACATACCGGATGATTAGTAAGTGCTCCTATATATTAACCTCTTACGAACCCCACTTAATTGATATATTATTACGACTTGACTTAGCTTTAAAAATACTTTTCGACTCGACAAGTGGCTCTTCCAGGATTTTTTACTTGTACTCTGTCTCCGTACCTACTATCGTCCAGAGCTAGATAATAATCGTATGCCGTTCGATTTACGTGTACTAACTACGCTTACATACTTAGGGCATGGCCATTTTGGTGCATTACAACATTTAAATGCTTTTCGAGGTTACGCAGAAAGTACTTTACAACGATGTGTGCCCGAGGTGTGCCAGATAATAGTACATTTTCTCGCCACCGATTATATTGTGTGAGTAAGCACGCCAGATAAAATAATAGGTGAAACTGCAAATTTAAAACTTTTTACATCCAGATTCCCTTCAAATAACGAAGAGACTTTGGGTATTAAACACGGTTTCAATTCTCGCTACGGTATACCGCATGTAGTTGGTGTTATGGATTGTTTCCATGTACGTCTTTCTAAAGTTGCTGCAACACAAGAGCAAGATTTTAAATGCAGACATGGCAATTTAGCTATTAATGTTCAAGTGGTAAATAATATTTTGAATTTGTGACTCGCTTAAAGCCATGTAATTTTAATTGTTTTCTGTTAAAACAGGTTTGTGATAACAAATATCGTTTCTTAAATGTGAATCCTCGATCACCTGGTGGAAGTAGTGACATATTCGTCTGGAAACATAGTCACATATATGGTATTATGAAAAATCTCTTTGTAACGGCACCTGCATGGCTAATAGGTAATATATGCTTATAAAGAATCTTAGGAGAGAAATAAGAAATGGAAATGTTTTTCAGCTGATCGTGGTTATAATTTAGATGATATCCTCATTAATCCTTATAGAAATCCAAGAACTATACCGGAATTTCGATTTAATGCACTATTAGAAGCAATGCTTACAGTGTTAGATACTGCTACTATTATGCTTACGTCACGTTTTCGGTAGGTTTCACGTACTTAACAGTTGAATTTAAGTTATAATACGTACTTATATCTATCTCATCATTAATATAGTTGCCTCAGAACGATTTTGCCTTACAATCACCAGATTGCTGCAAATATTGTCACCGCCTGTGTGACTATACATAACTATTTGCTTTCCAAAAATTGTGCCGTAGATGAACATCTAATGTCAGTGGTACCTAAACGTAAACCACTGCCAAATGCAATGAACGAGGATATATCGACAAGTGGTCACGAAAATCGGGAATATATTAAAAAATATCTGTGTGGACTAAATTAATAATTTCAAAAATACCTGAAATGGTCATAGAGATTGCATTTAATAATTACTTTTAAGAGGCAAAGCGAACTTACTTGTTGTGTTGTACGAAACTACATATATTTTGTGATTCTTTTGTACTACGTAATTTTTTATTAATGTGTGTTATCTTATGTTTGTTTTCTCTTTTAAATTTTTGCATTTGAAATGCATATTAGTATTTTTTAACAATAAGTTATACTCATGTATGTCACTATATTTTACGTGAAAGAATGTATCGTAAATTTTGAAGTAACTGTATTTGTGTCTTACTGTTCTCAGACATATTGTTACATGAAAGTTATATTTTTATTAAACGAATAACTTTTAAATCACTTGTCATTATTGCCTTAATTCTTGTATGTATCCCACAAATTTCAAAATGTTTTCAACTTATCTTTAATCCACACATATCTCAAGTCTACAAATTTGTAACATTGGCTCAATTTGGAGAGTTGAAAATTTGTACGCATTGGTACATGGCAACTCTACACGAAAGCAATTCGATGTCCATTGTCAGATTTGACACTAGTCAAAAGAGAAAAGAACTTAATGGTGTTAGCTGGAAAAATTTGCACGTCTCGTGAAAAACTTTTTAAATTTCCGAAAAATAGTGGAAATTTTGAGGAATAAAAACAAATTTTATGTGCCTTTGCAAGTTAAAGTGGTTAATTTGTGTTTGCATTACAATTTGTTAAGGAAAACCAGAAATTTGTTTGTGAAAAATGTGTGTGAAAATCAGCTTAACATGTAAAAGCTAGCAGAGGTTCCTGCTTGTACATATACAAAAAATTCCGAGTATATAAGGCGCCGTGCAAAAACGGGGAAAAAAAAAATAAAAAACTGCGCGCAAGTGGGAGACAAAGAATAAGAAGAAGCACGAGCCGAATTATATACGAAAACGTGTGCCGAATACATAGCGTAAACAAGTGTTGAAAAAAATAATAACAAAACAGAAAGTGCGGAGAAATAGAGCGGCAAAGAGAAAAAAATCTACCGGCTACGTTGAAAACGTGCGACGGCGGCGTTGTGAGTGTTGTGTTTTGACTTCCACAACGCCATGTCGCAAAATCAAAACAAACAACATTTACAACAACAGCAACAACTTGAGCATCACCAACTACAACAACAGCAACACCACCACCATCAACAACAGCTCTTACACCATCATCATCAGCAGCAACAACAGCAACGACAATGGCATCAACAATATCAACAGCTACATCATCACCATCAGCAGCAGCAACAACAACAACAAGCACAATATGCTGCTGCTGCCGCAGCACATGCACATGTTGCTGCGGCCACCGGTATGAGGAGTGGTAATGGCATGCCTGGCATGTTTGGAAATACACTAGGTAGGGGTGGTTGTTTATATGACACGAGTGGTGGTAGCCTCGTTGGTGGTGGCAACGGTGGCGGCGGCGGAGTCGGCGGCTTTGACCTTGATATGGCTGGCCATCATATAGGTAGTGGAAATGCCTCGGCAATTACGGCCACGTCTACAGCACCAGCTGTTGGTGTAGGCATTGCGGGTGGCGGAGTGGGTGGTTATTTGCCTTCACATGTCAATGTTTCTTCTGTCGCCGGTGGCGCGTATAATGCCGGTATGTCTGGCATGCCGACTTCTAGTGAAAGTGGAAGGAGAGCAAGTGTGGGCGGTTGTGCATACACACAGGCATCGCAGTCACAACCACAGCCGCCACCACAGCAACCGCAGCAGCAACAACAACATACAATTTTGCCACCGGAAAGAATAAAAATGGAGCCACTGGAGCAAATTCTCACACCAACTATCGAAATGGAAGAATTGATAATAAAAAGTGAGTAAACATTGCGTACGTGCTACTTCAAATTGTTTAAGTGATAAATAAGAAAAAAAAACTGAAATATTTGTTAGAAAAATGGACTATATACGTACATATATATGTATATATATATATCATTTGCTTATACATATGAGCATTTACATATGTACACACTCGCATTTTAAATAGCACATAGTGCAGTATTTGGTTTAATCAGGTAATATCATGTGCTACTTCGGCTTCAAAACTGATAAACCATTTCCAAAGCCATCTTTTTACTTACTTTTATTATTTAGAATTATGCTATTTAAAAATATATCACATATCACTTCCTATAGAAAAATTGTAAAATTTAATTGATGGCACTAGTGTTTATTATCCTTACTTTGCGGGAAATTATAAAAAGAGTTATCAAACCTAAAAAAAAAAAAACGCCTAAGGATACTTAAGATATCGAAAAATTCTCTGCTAAAATCGTCCAAGAGGCCTTCAATTATAGGAATAAAATAGAAACAATTGAAGGAAAGTGCAAAATATATGTACATACATACATATATTGCACATGATCTCAATATGGTACGCTGCTACAAAGGAGTTGAGGTTATGTGCAGGTCATCTTAGTGAAACTGAACGTTAGTTGGTAACTAATTCAATGTATTTGTTGCAGACAGTAAAAGATATTTGGAAATGATTATCATTTGAACGTTGTTAGGTTCTTATAGATCCTATGGCCTGAAGGTGTGTTCTGCTTTGTTGAAAACCCGATATATTATGTATTATTTTATTATTTTGTAAAGATTTGAAATAATTTTAATTATTTCGTCAAGTATTTTTCGTTAAGTATTTTCGTTATTTCGTCATCCAGAAGGAAAAGTCAGATACACTGTAGAGTATATACATATATAAATAATCAGCGGAACGGGCTTAGTCGATGTAGTCACGGCCGTCCGTCTGTATAGTTATACGTAAGCTAGTCCCTCAATTTTTCAGATACATATGTACATATACATACATAAGTAGCCCTGTGAATCTGTGAGTTAAAATTCGATTGCATGTCCGTGCTTAGCACGAACCTGGGCAAATTATGTATATTATAGTTTTGTAAACATGTAATAATAATTGTAGCAGGTTGAATAAATAAATAAATTAAAGGGCGTCTAAAGTTTTAAAACCTGCGCTTGTTCCCTAAAATATATATTTTTTCTTATTTTTTTGAAAGAATTAAATTTTCATTGCGTCTACACAATATAATATGCTGATACACCATTTGTTTATTATAAATTTTACTATATTAAATTATAAAAATTCGCTTTCTTCCTTTCGTACCCAAAATTCCTCTCTTTTAACAATTTTATACATTTTTCCAAACATAAAAAATCAATTAAAAGGAAGTAGGTAAATGTTTCGATATAACTTATTAAGCAGTTTCCATATGTAAAATTTTTAAAACTCGGGTTTCTTCTGAGCTGACAGTCATTGGAACATTTTTATAGATTTCTTCTGTATTATGAAATCGAACACTTACTGTTTTTAACGCATCCAATAGCAGATATTCCGCACGTAGACATTAAAATTGTTATTTGTCTCGACAAAGAGGTAGGCCAAGACCTAATGTTTTCCCACTGGAATATCTTATCTCAAAAACATCTGCTGATAAGATAATATCTTACAGCACCATTTGATAGTATCAAAACAAGTTTTTTGACAAAAAATGAATTTTTTTTAATTCCGTATTACATTCGGAAAAAAGAATTGCTGAGACATCATTCAAGAGGTAAAATATTTAAACTGTTTTGTAATTTTTTAATCTTTGCCAGTTTCTCAGATTTTCAAACCACATACGGAATTTTTACAAATAGCGAATACGCTCAACCTATATTACAGCAACAAAAAATATGAATACTGTTCTGTTGGCAAAGGTGTAAAAAGTAACAGATTTATGTTTAAAGACAAAAAAAAAATATTTTTTAAATCAAAGCTAGACTTCCTTTCAGTCTATATAAGACAATATGTAACAAAATGTTCTATAAGCTTGTTGTTCGACTCAGTCTTTCTATGAGTAGAAGTTAATATAAAATGTTTATTATTAAGTGAAAACTCAAAATCTGTAATACCCTTCAAAGGTGCATTTTTTATAGTATAAAATAAAAAGATTTTGATGCCTTGGAAAATATTGTATTCCAAATTTTGGAAATATAAAAAAGTTTTCCATGCAAGGGCTTGAGTTTGATCGTTCAGTTTATATGACAGCTATAGTGGTCCGATCTGAACAATTTGTTCGAATATTATAGGGATGGCTCGAGAGAAAAACACTCAACTGACTGAATTATATTGTGGGTATTCGTCCGAAGCGATTTTTATGTATGTAAGTGTTATGGATATGATGTGTGTGGATAAATAACGCTTCGGGTTCTAATATTATGGATTAACGATTGAAAACTCAAAACGGTTATTGAAGGATATTATTCTAACCCTTGTTCGTACTAATTCGAAGCTGTTAAGCGTGGGTTAATAAAATCGGAAAAAAATGAAAATACTAAAGAAAAAATGTTTTCGTTACAAATTTTATTATTAGGTGACTTGATAATAATACTTCGTTTTAAAATTTAGTTTCATAAACAATCGAGAAAGAAAAATTTGAAAAAAAAGATTTGGGTTGTTAAAATGTGTATTTTTATTTTGTTCAATAATCAAATAAAGGGAAAATACTCTTATTTTAAAGAACACATCTAATAAAAAAAATTTATATTTCGATATGCAATACTTTTAAAAATATTTACTAAAATTTTAATTTTATTTAAAATGGTTTTTGAGTTACAGCCTTTGAAAGTGTAGTTGTTTTTTCTTTTTTCAAAGTTTCATTATTCAAATTTCCTATATTTATGTATACATATGTACATATATGTATTTCTATCTTCCATTTTCAAAAATCGAATTTCAGATCAAAGACGACAATTTCCAAAAATCCAATTTCTTATCTAAAGCGATCAAAATTTCCGGCTCTACGAAACCGTGGTCAAGCCAATTATGTTCTATAGTGTATGCGTCTGGTGAAGGGCGCTTGAAAAGACTTGACACGTGATAAAGACTGTTCAAAGAGCGTCTCTCATCGGCATCTCAATTTCATTACGGACTACACCAACAAAATCACTTAATGCCATTTTAAACATTGCAATCGTGGAGATTGTTGGTAGGTTTATTGTTGCAAGGTGTGCTCTCGAAAACCTTGATGAATGCTACTTGCTACTTGCCATCTTGTGGAGAAGGATAAGGTGGAAACATTCATGCACTTTTTTCTTCCATTGTCCAGCCTTTGCAAAATAGTGGCTGAAACCTCTCCGAAACTGACATTAGCCATCTCAACAAAGTGCTTTGCTCTTATGATCCAGTATATAGAGGTTTTTCAAGTATCACAAAGGTTCGGCGTTCTAAGCTGTCCAAGTGAGATCCCTATTAGGATATACCTCTTAACCTAACCTAAACGACGCCATTTTGTACGGACAAGATCTGATAGTAGATTTGATTTTAGAGTTCGTCTACAGAGAAAGCCGCAATCACTCCAGCATAGAGGATCTATTAGTTTTAGGGTTGCTGGAGATCGCGTGTAATCCGGAGAAGATTTCATTTGTTCTCGAGTTTCATTGAAGTCATATTGTACTATGTATGTATATTTTACTTGATTTCTTTGTAGATAGCTCAAAATTACGTGTAGAAGTGCAGAAAAATCAAATCGGCAATACGATTATATTTAAATTTTCCAAGATACGCATACAAATTACCTGCTTAAGTTATCTTATTTGGTTGGTGGCTAATATAAATATTTCTCCAAAGTATTCTATTTATGAAATTTTATCTTTGCACTCTTTTCGTTTTTTCTTTCGTTCCTTATCGCTAATGACATAAGCAGAGTTCGAATTCTAGTACATGAATTGAAAACCTATTTTATAGGATTTCTTCAATACAGATATACTTGTATGTATACATACATATATCTGTTTGCACGGAATCATTTGTCAAAGAATCAATATCAAATTTTAATTCTTCATAAGATGTCTCTTCTGCTTTCTGCATGTTCTCTGATAATTTCCACGCAATGTCAAAAAAAAATTAACAAAACTCTACAATGTGTATACCAGAAAAATCTACACAGAGCAACGTTAGTGCAAAAATATAAAAACAAGTTGTGGAAATTATTGCTCTATACCAAAATGGTATTTTCAACGCCAAGACCCAACCCTCGGCACAAACCAATACATTATAATAATGCTTCGGCGTTGTCGTTTTCGCTCGTTGACTATAGTCGACATTATGCTACATATATAATAATGCTCCATATAACATCTATAGCTATATATATACATATATATATTTATATTTGTATAGATATTACGCAATACATATGATATAAGCGTTGTGTGCGCTTCGCTTTGGCATCTTCTTCAATTACTACATTAAAGTTTGTTCGAAAAGTTTTACTTGCTCGTTGAATTTCAATAGTCATACTCTGTGTACTTTATATATACGTTCTTGTTTTTGTTGTTGTGCTGGTTTTCTTGCTCGTGTTCTGTATCTGTTTTTTGCATTCGTTTTTTTTGTGTTTTTTGGTTTCAGCTTTATTTTAAACTTTATGTTGCTCATCCAACTCCATCTCTATCCAAGCAACCCATCATTTACCTTCTGCATGCCATACGCCTGGCTTGGGTCGCTTGTTATTTCTTTCTTTTTTTGTGTTTTTAGGTTTCTCTCACAGCACCCGTACAAATTTTAAATGGGATTACGTCTTACTGCACTCCATATACACACTCTCCTTTATACCATATACACTCCTTACCATATATTATATACATAACACATTTTATTTTATCTGCTTTTTCCCATATACCATCGTAATTATTCCTAATAAAGTGTAAATTGAACATACCCAAATGGTAGAAACCCAAACCGAAGGCAAAACTAAAACGCACGAAAGTAAATTGTAATGATTTTGCAGAAAATGTAATAAATTGTGCAAAAAAAAAAAAGAAAACAAGAAAGAAACCAAAATCAAGCAAAAGCTTTTCATAGTTTCCATAGATTTCAACGTATGATTACGCTTCGAAACCAAGTGGGATTATAACCACATTGGCTGTATGTATAGATTTTGTTATAGATATGTATATGTATATGTATACCTATATAGTAGATACATTCGCTGGTTACACATAGCACATGGAAATACAATATTCTGCAGAGATATTTACACGAATTGCCGCACAGCGACATCTGTAACTACGTATAGTCTCCCTATACACAGTATAATGTTCGCTTTATAGAGCGTTTTACTTATAACGACTTATACGATGAGTCCAAGTGCACTCTACATCCATATATATAAGTAAGTGCAAACATCGGTTTTTCGGCTGGCTGTATGCATACCTCTATCTCTAACTGTATGGATATATATTTTTTATGTCTGTATGCGTGCATCTGTAATGCGAGTTTTCAAAGTATCCACCGTTGTATGGGTACACACTAGCTGTGTATTGTATAGGTAGTTGGCTGATTTTATAGATTGGTTAGTTGTTTCGTTGCTTGGTTGGTTCGTTGGTTAGCTGTGGCTCCATTGCCTAACTAACTGCCTGACTGTTTCGGTGGTTTGCCTGGCGGCTAGCTAGCTGGTTTTATAAATCAGTGGCGTGCCAACGCCTCCCATTTATTGTCCGCCACGTTGCTACGTTGCTACGTCGCAAAACAGCATTCTCACATTTGTTTCGGCATTCGTGTCGTCTGTAAGCCGGTCGGTCGGTCGGTTTCATATCGTCGTTCTACCATCGTCGTCGACAACACAGTCGTATTCGTATTTATCTGCCATTACAATCAACTTTCAACGTCGTCGTCGTCGTCATCATCGTCATCCAAGTAAACAACCAACAAACCAACCAACCCAACTGGATTCGCTTCAACAAAGTGTTTTATTTCTATAGCATGTAGCTACTATATAAATATATATAGTATGTGTAGACGTTTGTTACCTACCTATAAGTATGTTTTTGTTTGCGCTTCTCTCTGCTGATTCTACTTCGTATATGGATGCTTGATTTGTTAGCTCTGAGCTGTGTGCTCCAACGTACTTTCAACTACATTGTGCTCTGTATCTGTACTTTGTACAATGCCAGTCTCTGTATACGTCGTCTTCTACACTTTCCATAACATAATAGAATGTATTCAGTCTCTATCCATAGCTATACTTACATATCATCATTGTAGCTTGTAAGTATACCAACTAACTTACTATACTTTGTATATATGATATAGTTGCTTGTTTCTTTATTGGTCCGCCGCCCTACAATACCATACCATGATGTGCCTCGTCCTACACATTCGTTTTGCCAATACGAAATTGTATAATAAATTATAATTATTATCATATTAAAATCGCTCTTCTTGCTGTGTAATAAAATGGCAAAATTTTCACATTTCTATCTCATTCTGCAGCTGTCCGGCTATCCAGCTATACCAAATGGCACAACGTACTGTCCGTCGCTTTTGTCCGCATAGCTATAAGTAGAGTGATAGTAAGTTAGATACATTTTATGAAACCATAACCCATACATATTACAATACCAACACAAATACATACCATATATAAGGAACAGTAATTTTCAAAAAAAAAAAAGATAAAAAACAAAAAAACATTCTAAATTGATTACTTATTCGTTAGCTGCTCTGGGGCAATCATTTCGCTTGGCATCTACTGTACCGTACTCGTAACTCGTGCATCGTAGTACTCGTCGTACATCATACAGTTTTGCCGTCTTGTTTGCGCGCAACGTCAGTGTCATTTAATTTTATATATCCAGCCACCTTAAATAGCCATTCAATCGATCCAACTGTTTTCTGTGTAACTATATATACATTGTTAGTGGTTATATGTTTCTTTTTTTGTTGGTGTTGCTTTGATTTTTGTGTCATTTTATAATAATATTTATAATTTATTTTTTAATTTTTGCTTAGTTGTACTTGTTTCAGCATATTTTGCTTGGTTTGTCTTTATCTTTCGTTTTTGTATCATTAGTTTGTTACTTGCTCGTACCGTTACTTTTTGCAGCTTCAATGTGATTTGTTTATTGTCGAATTGTCGATAAGGTAACGCCTGTTCCACTTGTACATTCGTACGTTTTTGTATGTACATATATCTCAAATAACGGTGCTTCAATATGAGTGTTTTGAGACAGTGTGATTTTATGTATACCTTCAAATTGCCTTGGCATTACTCGAGAGTAGTTGTTGCACTAAATAATAAACAATTTTTTAAGCGATTTTTTGATTACACGGCATAAATTATACACGAAAATTTTGCCAATACGTATGTAGGTTGCCTTTCATACCCCGCGATTAGAGAACAAAAACAAATTTTAATCAACGAAAATTTCTTTTTTGATTTTTTAAATATTCCATGTATGTATATAATTTTGCATGGTCACATGACGATCTGGCAATATTACTATGCGCACAACATCAATATTTTCTGGAACAACAACTGATTTTGGACGACCTTTACGAAATCTGTCTTAGAGCGATCTATGACTTCTTGATGGAGCTTCATAGCCAAAAATTTAATTAAGTTTATCGAAGCACTGTTTTTAAGTTAATCCACATCAAAAATTGCAAAAAGTGAACGCACGTAAATTTTCGCGATTTAACTGTATTTTTGCCCGAGATCAATAATTTAAGCTACTGTAAATAACACAAATAGCACTCGTATGTCAAAACGTTCCGATTATGTGTAGCATCAAAAAGGTCAAACTTTACATCAAAGTTGTCAGTTGCCAGATTGCAACAGTAGGGTTGCCAAATTCCGAAATATAAAAGGTAACATAGGTATGCATATTCCTTCCCACACAACAAGAACAGAAACAAGCACATGAGAACAAATGAAAATTTTTTAAGCCTCAGAGTGTGTACATTTTTCGAAAAAACTTTTTTGAAGAAGCCGTTATTTTATCAAAAATCAAAATTTTGACTAGTCCTTCAAGGATTTCCATTCATTTTTAGTAAGAAACCACCATCGCCAGACATCTTATTAATTAATCCTTGATCGCACGCGTTTTTGTGGTCTTAGAAGATAAGGACCTAAATATCGCCCGTTTCCATGCCAATCCATACTAATCGGTAAACTAACCTTAGTCCTTTCCGACAAAAGAATTTTCAACTCGACAACAGTCCTTGGAGTTTTTTATTTCGCTTCAAAACCAATAACAACAAAATATTATAAATCTATCTATACTATTATAAATAAATACCATAGTAATAATTTTGGAGTTTTTTTAAGTTCCCCACTATGTAAAGCATATAATATTACTGTAACACCTAGAGTTGATTCTGACGATGATCACGGGTCCGAGTGGTGCAATAGATTCATAGTTTTCGCTGAGCCTGATATAATAAGTATACATAGGTATATATATGTACATACATATTATTGCTGCTAACGCCTTTGTTAGATATTAAAATGAGTATATTTCTCTCCATTTAACACGTCTTGTATTGTTCGAAAATTTACGGACTCTAAAAGTTCGAAGATCCCTACCTTTCGAATGTCTGCTGTGAGCCGACTGCTTTAGCAATGATCTTAGTAATACGTTTTTAAAAATTTTATTCAGCGATGAGACCCAGTTCTTGCTCAATGCGTATGTGAACAAGCAAAATTACCGCATTTGGTACGAATAGCAACCTGAAAAGGTTCAAGAGCTGCCATTGCATCCAGAAAAAACAACAATATGGTGTGATTTGTGGTTCTTCAAAAATGATAATCGATGATGCCTGAAATTGAAGCTTTTGCTTTCGACGGCATTTGGTTTCAACAAGACGGCGCCACTTCCCACACATCGCATCAGTCAATAGACTTATTGAAAGAACATTTCGGTGTGCAGATAATTTCACATTTTGGGCCGGTCGATTGGCCACCAAGATCGTGTGATTTTACACCGTTAAACTTTTTCCTGTGGGGATACACATGTAAAATCTTAAGTCTATGTGGACCACCCCGCTTCGATTCAGGCCTTGGAGCAAGACATTATACGTGTCATTCGCCAGCTACCGGTCGAAATGGTCGAACGAGTCATCTAAAGTTGGACTCAACGGATGACCAATCTGAGAGGAAGCCATGGCCATTATTTGAAAGTGATAATCTTCAAAAAAATAAATGCAAAAGAATGTAACGTCGAAATGGATCACCCTCTACAAATACTGCTTTATCCAATTCACGTTGCGATAGAGTATTTTTTACACAGCATCTGCACTTCGGTGTAAGCTTTTCGGTACTTAATACTGCCGGTTAAATTTGAGCCAAAAAATAAATCGATTTTCGTCATTCTGCAGATTAGACGGACGCCAATTGGAAGGCCATTATAGCCAAGAATTTTTATCTATACCTGTTCAAAACTCTTTTAGTATGTGTATGTATGTTTTTTGGAATGTATTTATCACATATTAAGGGCGTTATACTCACAAAGCTCTATTGAGTTATGATATTGTGGGCTCGATATCTAATTTCTTTCTAAAGATTACATAAATACAGATAGCCAGATGGTTATATTTTCATATATGTATGTACATATAAATATATATGTATATATGCATACATACAAAATAAAATATGCATAAGTATTTCTATATCTGCTTCAATCCCAACGTAATACAAACAACCGTTATGTTGACTATGTCTTTTATGAAATATGTTGTGACTTTTATGTACATAGGTATGTATATACATAAATATTCGTTAAGGTGCATCATCCTTCATTATTGGGACAGCTTATGAATAGTTAGGGTGGCAAACCACTCACAAAAGTTCCGGAAATTGTTTTTGGAGAAAAATATAAAATCAGAATTTATTTCAATAGATTAAAGTACCGAAAGAACAGAGTTTTTTAGCACAAATTGCTTTTCTGTATGTTCTTTTCTGTCAAGCTTGCGAAGCTGGAATTTTTAAGCAATTTGTAGTACATACATGCATACATATTGTCGAAAAATTTCTCTCTTGTGTCATTCTGCAGTGAATACAATAAGCATTTTTTGGTTATACTATATATTTATGGAGAAATCCCAAGTCATGTACTTTTTCGATATCTCTTTCATACAATATTTTATTGCTCTCCATGACGTACCACATTTTTCTTTTTGTAAAAGTATCCATAGTATGGAACGTAGAAAGTGTAAAACATGCTGGACCATAAAGATGGCTAAAATGGCAAATGGTTCTGTTTTTACCAGTAAAGATATTGCATAGTTTGCTAAGTAATTTCTTCTTTTTTATTGTGTAACGTGAATGATCACGTTCGACAAATTTAATCTTTCAGCAATCTCTTGAGTTGCTAACACGATGATGATTTGCAGCGACCAATTTCTGGGTAATTGTTAGGCAATTCTCCACATCGACTTAAAAGACTGCCAGGACGTAGTGCATCCACAAGATCGAAATTGTCGGAACAAAATTCGGCATTGGCGTTCGGTCAACACATCTTCTTGTACACATCACACAATTTTCGCCTTGCTTGAAGGACATTTTTACCCAATCGATAGTAAAACAGAAAATATGCTGAAAATACTGTTTCTTCTTCCAGCTTCGAAGACACCAAAAATACTCTATTCCAAAAAACACGAAAAAAGAAATTACAAACAAGCCGCTGCATCAGCTGTTCAAATATTTATATAACGATAAAGCGGTTAAGTGTGAAGTTGGCTGCGAAGAAAATCAATAAGATCAGCTGTTGTCAACAAACGAAATTACTTAGTGTACGACCCAATAGATATGTTTGTAAAGTGTTTTCAAGAAGAGTTTTCTTTCCAGGTATGTTGGAGTGCATGGATTAGCCTCTTGTTGATGTTAAATGTTTTATTGACATTTTGGCTTTCATTAAAGCCGAAACAGTCCCTATTGCATTGGCATCCGGTAACAGTGATGGCTAATCTTAAGTAACAATAGGGTTTTTCCCTTGAATCCTTTAAGGGTACAGAGTCTGATCTTTTTGCTTTCTAACGGCGTTCAGGTTTTTTTGTAAAGCATATCAAAGCCCCAAATCTATGAGGACAAAGGCTTTCCCAAAAAATTTAAACATTACAAAAGTAGACCGATAGGGACAGCAAACGACGCTATATTTTTTCCTGCTCTTTTGACATTATACGATTCACCAACTTCACCAACGAGTCGAAATTATTAAAATTAACTACCGAAATTCGGAGTCAGTGACCTCAACTTTAAGAGCGGGGTTTTCAATAAGAGCGCAAAAAGGCGCTACAAATTTTTTTTAATAAAAAAAAAACGATTTGGAATGTAAATAAAATTTGTTATTTATTATTAAAGCCTTTGTAAATAGTTTTCCGCAAAATTAAACTATATTTTGAACGCACTGTACTTGGTAGTATGTAATTATTGCTGAATCTAAAGACAATATAATGGGTTGTCAAAAAAGTGTTGCGATATTTTTATTGAATCAATTCGTGTGGCACCCATCATCGAGCTTCTTAGTGACTCCAAGCTTCTTCAAATGGTTTATAACGGTTTGATGACTACTATGCCGGTCTCTTTCGACCAATTAGCGATTTTATTGCAATTTTCGACGACAGGTCTTCCGGAGCGTGGCGCATCTTTGACCACCTCTACACCAGAACGAAAACGTTGAAACCATCGTTGTGCGGTGGAAATGGAAACTGTGTCGGGTCCATAAACTGCACATATTTTATTGGCGGCTTGAGATGCATTTTTGCCTTTATCGTAGTAGTACTGTAAAATATGCCGTATTTTCTCTTTATTTTGCTCCATGTTTGCGACGCTATAACTCACGAACGACTTAAAAGAAACGATAATCAAAACACGTGTTAGTGCGTGAAATGAGCTTTCCAAAAAGGTATAGCATGACCCGTTGCGACGAAAAACTAGAACTACGAGCTTTCAGCGCCAACTAGCGAAAATACCGCAAGACTTTTTTGACAACCTAATGTTTAAATTACAGGCCCGTAGTCTTTCTATGTTGTCTCTTTTTATTCTATAGTCCTCATACATATATTTGGATGCCGCATTCATGGTTTCTATCATTCTTGATTATACGGTTGGGGTTATCACATCTGAGATCTTACCTTCAGAACTTGTTTAAATCAGTAAAATTCAAAGCATGCGCTTGGTATGATAATGAGACATTAGTCCATTAACTCTGAGAATGTCCTATCTTCAGCCGGTTAAGATAGAATATTTTTTTAAATTAAATGAAATTGGTCAGCTAGTCTGGAAGAAGCATTTTTTCGGCCTCTTCTCTCAAACAATCTTAATATTATCTTAATGAACTTAATTAAGATGATAGTTAAGGATAAATATAACAAAAATTTTGGATTGTCATCATCTTGAATGTCAATCAAAATTTACTTAGTTGATTTCCAAAAAAAAAAGATTAAAATAAAACTTCGGTAAAAATCGAAGTCTTTGTTCTGTTGACGAGTAAGGAACCATCATTGGGGAAGCATAAAAAACAATACGGAGTGAAAAAAAAATACAAAAAGTTTGGAAACATAATATAATAAAAATATATTCATTAATCACTACATACCTATTTTCATACTCCTTATCAATAAATTTAGAAGTTTTATTAAGGGGCGGCACATAGTGTGATAGCGTGAAAAATGCGATTTTTGGGAATTAAAAATTACTGCTGTATCAATTGTTTTAAAATTTTGTGGGTATATTTGTACTTATCTTATCAATAAACAATAAAAATATTGATGAAAGAAATTAAATATTATTTTTAGTTACACGAAAATATCGTCCATATTGCTGCAGTTTTTCTCCGTGGATGAAAGCAAATAAAAAATTCTCTATTAAAAGATCTGTACAATTACCTATTAGTAGATTTTTGTATGGACAATATATACGGAATATGCAGAAAAAGTATATAGTGATCGGATCATATGTCCCAGAGTAATCTTCTTCTTCTTCATTATTGTCGTAGACTCTCCTTACGTGATTATAGCCGAGTTAACAACAACCCGATAGTCATATCATCTTTTCGATTTTTGGCGCCCATTTGAGACAACCAAGTCCTTCGCCACCTGATCTCTCCAACGGAGTGGAAGTCTTCGAAAACCTTCAAAGCTGGAGTGTTTTCTTCAATCCGAACAACATGACCAAGCCAGCGCAGCCACTGTCTCTTGATTCGCTGAAATATGTCTATGTCGCAAGATATCTCATACAACTAGGGATGGCAAAAAATTTTTTTAATGTTAAATAATCAAATGATTAATTGCAAAAAAAAAAATAAAAAGTAAATCGTAATCGATAATTTTTTTTCAATCTAGACTTTCAGGCAATAATTTTTTCAGATCATATTATGAAAAAAAATTCTATATTTAATTCAGCAAATAACTTGCAAATAATTTTACAATAATCAATGCTAATCCCCAAGTCTTTTAATGCACGTAAAAGCAAAATAATGCTACAAAAATGTGCTATATTGAGACAAAACAAATGTTGTATTCAAAAAAAATGTTCTAAATATTCACTGAAAATAAATTTCGGCATTTGTTTTGCTATGGTTCACCGAAGAATATTGCAAAATTTATTCGTACTTGTGTTTTTGTTCCTGAACCAATAGGATTCTGCTTTGCAAGTTGCATGAACAAATGAAATCCACCTAATAGAACCAAGGACAGCATTTTATGTATATGAGCAAAAAAAACATGTGAAATTTAAGCATTGCAAAAATGGTTTTGCCGACAAAAAATTGATTTGCAATTCGAATCAGGATTTAATGAGTAATGACAGTGCTTTCAATGGTTCAGAAAACAAGTGCGATTTGTGTTGCAATTGTTAACAAAATCGATGAAAACACTTTTCAGTTCGTTACGAAAAAATTCTTCTGACAGATATTAAGTTTTTTCCGAATAGTGAAACACAAGTTTTCGCGCGAAAATTCTCACTATTTATTTCCGACATCAGTGAACTAATGGAATCACTTGACTTAACGTTGCTCGTTGTTCCCCGCTTAGTTGTACAGTCATTGCCTTTATGGTCTCAATATACTGATTATTTCCATGATATCATCTTTTTCCTTAGATGTTATCATTACCGGTGCGTCAGAATAGTTGACGAGTATTTGGTTAATATATGAACATAGTTTAATGAGCCGTTCAAGCATGCGGTAGGTCGAATTCCAACGTGTTTTCACGTCCAAAATTGGCTTTAGCATTTTGCCTTCAGCTACTCCGGCAGCAGCTTGCATCTTTCGAAGATCATCATTAGCTTTAACACTTCTTTTTAGCCACTAAACTATTTCTTTGCATTTTACAACAACTGAATTTACTTCAGGATAGTTCAGTGAGTTTTCACATACCAAATTGAGGCAAAACAAGGAATATGGCGTTTTTTGCCAAATGAATCATGTACTGCTTTTACGATGTTTTTCACCATTGTCGGTCACTACAGCCATTACTTATTTTTCATGAATAGAAAAGTCTTTCAAAGCAGCAATGAGAACTTCGGAAATATGTGATGCAGTATGTGCTTCCGTTAATTTATAAACGCCAATTGTTCCATTAAATTGCTTCGTCCCATTTACACCATGAATGGTCACACCAAGCATGCTATTCATTTCTACATCAGTCCAGATATCTGTCGTTAAACTCAAATATGTAAAAGTTTTTAGCATCGCTACACATTTTTCTTTTTCTTCATCGTACATTTTATCAATGAGCCTTGATGGTATTTCTTGTTGGGACTTTGTAAAGAGGAAAATGTTGCTTCATGAAACTTAAGAAGCCTTTACCTTTTAAAAAAATAAATGAACAAAAAGCGTCATTAATTATCAATTTGTTTTGTAATGTATTTAAAGGTAGATTATCCTTGATAACCATTTCCACTATTCCATGCTGTAGCTTTTGGTTCTTTGAGCCATGAAGCGAAAAGTTTTCAATATTCTGGAAGACTTTGGAAATGAGGGGTTGAGGATTTTTACTGCTACAGCTGGGTAGCTCTCTCATGCTTCTTTCATTCGGAAATTCAAAATGTAATACAGATTGCCCCAACTTACCACCAATTTGCAGGTTACAGTATGCTTTAATTTTAAATGCTGCAACATATTTGATTTGTTGTTAGAAAATTTTAAATTTTTGCAGCAACGTTGACATTTAACGTAGTCATTGCTTATTTTATTAAAAAATTTCCACACTTCGCTTTTAACTGGCGCCATTGCTCCTTTAAACAACTGAACGCAAAATGCGTTTGACTTAACTGTAAATGCAGTGTTACCAAACATTCATTTGTTGATATTAAACTACGTTGACATATTAGAATTTAACTATGTTTACACCGTTTCCAGTCATTAATGACTGATGCGACCAATTTCGACCCTCGTACGCTAACTTAGATGAACATCAAATGTATTAAATTTCAAAATGCTGTTTGCGATTATTTTGCAATTACTTATGAAATCGTAAATTGAATGAAAATAATCGATTAATTTAATCAAATGATTAATCGTTGCCATCCCTACATACAACTCATCGTTTCATCGAATGCGACTGCGACTGCGGTACTCGCCGTTGCCAATGCGCATTCGAATGCTCCTAAGGCCGACTATTATCTATAACTATCTATCGAAATATTTAGCTTTATTTTATTCTACATAGAACACATATCAGAAACGATAATTTAGAAAAAAAATTTTGTCGATTTTCTCATTTTATCAACTGTTTTTCCTGCTCCTTCGTCATCAATCAACTTCAAACTGTCAAAATAGCAGTTGAGGGTTGCTTCATACAAATTCTATGAGCATGAAGTTTTTTGACAGTTCATCGGCGTTTGACGTTAAAAAATCGTTCAAGAAAATACATCTATGAAAGTGTTAAATAATTTCAACTTTGAAGACAATTACAGCACATACGGAATATGCACCAGAAGCAAAAATTCTAATTTACAGATAAAAGAAACGGGGGAAAGCTTGATTGACATTTATTCTAAAAGTTTGATAATTCATTTCATTTATGACGTTTATGATCTTGACGGGAATCAGACTAAACTCAGTTTGTCTATCTTGTCAACTTTAACGAAGTATTTCAAAAACCGGGAGATAAGTCAGCAGTTTATTTTTATCAAGAACTGTAGTTAGGGGGCGTTGTACTGTATTTGAATACCCTAATAAAGGTACTCGTATATTAAGTTCCGACGTTACCCGAAAGAATCGTCGGTATACCTTATTAATTATATACATATGTATATGTATACTTTAATATAAAAGGTCAACGTGACGAGCTGAATCGATTTAGTCATTATTCCTCCTCAAAAAGTGCATATTTGTCGGAACAACAACCGAATAAATTGTTCCGATCGTACTTTTATAGTATATACCGGCTGATCTGTTAGAGGTACTTTTTTCAAAAGCATTTTTTGACAGATAACGCGTAAGTCGTATCTAGCTGTCATGTTATTTTTTTTTTCACAACCACATCATCCATATTGAGATCCGGTATTCATTATTGGATGATATTCGACCGAATAGACCACTTCCAGCACGCAGTGAAGAAAATATAGCAGCCGTAGTTGTACAAAAAGACCGTGGAGAGTCGTTTCGGCGCCGTTCGCAACAACTCTGACTGACGTATGGAACGAGTTAGCGCATTTTACGTCGAGACCCGAATTTTTGAGCCAAATTTTGTTTAGCGAACAGGCCCATTTCTGGCTCAATGGGTATTTAAACAAGTAAAATTGTCGCGTTTGGAACGAAGAGCAACCTGCAGAGATTCAAGAGCTGTCATTTCGTACTGAAAAAACCGATTTGATGTGGTTTATGGGCCGGTAGAATCATCGGTCCATATTTCTACAAAAATGGTGCCAATGAGAACGTAACCGTCAATGCCGACCTTTATCGCGCCATCATTACCGACTATTGACCCTCGTGATCTCGGCGACATTTGGTTTCAACTAGACCGCACCACCTCCCACACACATCGCAACAAACAATCGATTTATTGAAAAACATTTTAGTGAGCAGATAATTTCATGTTTTGGGCCGAACGATTGACGAAGATCGTGTGATATAAAACCGTAAGACATTTTCTTGTGGGGTTATGTTGAAGTCTAAAGTCTATGCGGACAATCTCGCTTTGTTTCAGGCCTTGGAGCAAAACATCACGCGTGTCATTAGCCAGTTACTAGTTGAAATGCTCCAACGAGTCAATGAAAATTTGACCATCTGAGTCGTAGCCACGGCCAACATTTGAAAGAGGTAATCTTCAAAAAATAAATGGCAATGAATGTTCTTTGCAATGATAATAAATTCCCCATTAAATTTGAAGTTTCTGTGCTTTTCCGTTAAAAGGGTGCGGAACCTCGGAATGGATCACCCTTTATATCAAACTTAAACGCCTTTTAAAAGCTATACCTGCACAACTGTACTCGCCACACGAAAATTTAAAACTCAAGAGATGTACATACAAAGTCGCAAATACATATAATTCGATTATTTTGTTCTCTTGGTTTCGTTCCAAGTTCCAAACACAGTGTCAATCTGTGAACACACAGCTGCTGCGATGGTTTCTATGATAAGTCATTATGTAACTCAGTGTGGCGTCAGAACAAAATCTAAGCACACGCTCAAGATTTTTGCTAATATCCGATTACATCCAAATTAATTTTATACAGCACAAATTCAGTCTCAAACATTTAAGGGTAGTTCCAATTTTCTCTAACCTCAATTTACTGCTATGCTTTTTATTTTCATCTAAGGCAGAAGAAAAACGTTGTTTTCAACTACCGTTAGGAAAAGCAAATAACTATCGATTTAGCTATGAACCTGTGATAGAGTAAATATGTATTATGTATGTACAATAAATATAAGGAAGCAGCAATCTTGAGTTGCATTTACACAGCTTCATTTTTCCTTATTTTGTGTTTTATTGTTTTCTTCTTCTTCATCATCTTGGTTTTGTAATTTATTATACAAGTTCTGTTGTTCAACTCTTTATAAATTGTTCGGATGTGGAGGCAAAACGCTCTACACTTGCTTCTCGATAAGCTACAACAATACAAACTGTACTCCAATGTTTGTTTTGTATGTGCTGTGTGCTTATGTATACTTTTTCTTAAATATTCTACGGATAGCAATGGTCGATAGTGCCCTTATAAGCCCAACAATCTCATCCATTATCCGGATTTAAATATCCCTTTTCCTTTGATGAGCGTACATATTTTTGTAGTTGTTTGCGCCCATACCGCAAAGGCCAAACGAACAAACGTACATACCATATTTGCCTGTGTAAATATACATATGTATGCATGTATATCTATATGTGTGTGTGTATTGGTGCTGTCCGCCTGTATTTGTTGCTGGTGTTTTATGCGAAATTGAAGTAACAAAATTTTGTTGATTAATGACTTCTTTGACTCTCACCCCGCATTTACATGCCTGCAAGTCGTTTCCACTCGTCTCAACTCGAATCGAATCGACTCTCCTTGACTTGACTTGCCTTCCCTTATACAATACTTAGATTATATGGTAACTTTTCTTGCCGCTCTTACCGTCTATGTATTATAACTCGATTATATATATGTATATATACTATAGATATCTATTTGCTTTTTGTATGGATGTGTGTTGGGCTATGTGTGCCTGTGTCTGTATGGCTTCGGCAAGTTGTTACGAACTCACGAATGAGTCTTATGTCGAATGATTTTCATTTTCTATGTTTCACAGCCGAACCCACAGATGATGCGTACAATAAAGTTAGTACGGTCGATGAAGCCATTGCTACAGGAAGCACAAATATGAATCCTAACGCTGGTTATATGAATTTTCCTAAGCATTTACAACCATATCCTCAGCATCAGCAGCAACAACAACAGCAACTGTTGGAACAGCAAAAGCAGCGCCAGAAATTGCAACATCAACAACATGCATTGCAACAACAGCAACATCTGCAGCAACAACAACAGCAACATCTGCACCAACAACAACACCAACATCTGCAGCAGCAGCAACAACAACAACGTGAGCAACAATTGCAACAGCAAATGTTATCGCACGATGCCATGGCCGAAGCCGGCTTGTTAACAGTAAAACTGGAACCACAAATTCATATAAAAGAGGAAATGCCGGAAGCGTCACAGAATAAGGTGAGCTAGCAATGCAGTTAAGTCATTAGAAACTCAGCAAATATTGCAAATCTTTTATTGTCACTATAGTTTTTATAGCAATTACTTTTGTTGGCTTGATAAGTGAAAACTTTAGTTAGTTATATTTTTTTGAATATTTTAATTTTTGTTTTATTTTTTTTTCAATTTTTTAATTTATAATTTTTTTGGTATAATTTAAAAACCAAAAAAAATTTAACTAATATCTCTAATTATTTTTGTATTAATGTGGATTTTATTTTTATTTATATGGATATATTAATTTAATTTTTCTCCTTTTTCAATTAAATTTTTAAATTTTTTTCCTTTTTAATTAAGTTATGTACATTAATTTAATTATCATTATTTTTTTATCATTAAAAATTTTAATTATTACTTAAAGTCTTATTAAAAAATATACATATATATATAGTACATATTATACTACATTACATATGTATATATGTATATTTGTGTGTTTATATTTAATCTTATAAAAAATTATTATTTTTTAATTTTAAAATTTTTTGTTTAGTATTGTTTTTTATTATGCATTAATTTTTTATGTTTATTTTTTAATTTTAATTTTTTTAAATTACAATTTTAATTAAATGTCTTTAATAATTTTTATATTTATATGAATTTTAATTTTATGAAATTTTATATATATGGATATATGTATTAATTTGAATTCTTATTACTTTAAGAGTAATTAAAAACAAATATATGTATATACTATGTATATATTTAAAACTTATGAAAACTTAATTTTTTTAAATTTTTGTTTAAATTAAATTTATATTACATTATTATCATATATATTTAATATTATATTACATTACATACATAGTATAATAATATATATTTTATATTTTTAATTCCACTTATTTTTTAGCATTGTCGTTTAGTTTTACGTTTTTTTCTTTCTCCCTTCTTACCTTTTACTTATTTTATTTTGTGAAAACATGCTTAATAGTTTTGATTTTCTTTTTTTTAATATATATTATTTTTTTACGACTTCAGCAGTTTAATTGTTTTGTTTTTTAATTAATTTTTTTTCTTTAAAAATTCTTATTATTACTTTCAGTCTAATTAATTATATACATATTCATTTCAAACTTATTTAAATATTATTTTACATTATACTTAGATAATACATATATGTATAGTAAAACTATTTTGTATTAATAATTCCAATAATTTTTTTCTTTAGCATTGTTGTTTAGTTTTAGTTTTTTTCTATCTCTGTTCTTAGTTACCTCTTACTTATTTTCATATTTTGCTTTACTCGTTTTCAAATATTGTTTTTTTTTTCAGTTTTCACTTTTTGTTTAATTTTTCTTTTTTTTATATTTTTATTTAATTTTTTAATAACTTTAATTTTTTTATTATATGTTATATAATTTAAAAAATCTTTAATAGTTTTAATCTAATTTTTGAACTTGTGTTATCAAATATTAATTTTTTTCATTACTAATTGCACTTATTATTATATCATATTTTTTATTATTTTAGTTAGTTTATTATTTATAGGTTAATAATATTTTTTATTAATATTTTGTTCCTTAAATTTTGTGTATTTTTTGTAATATTTTTTGTAATACATACTTATATTTTTTATTGTTTATTTTTTCTTAAATAGCTGTACTCTCATTATTTTAGTTACTAAATTTGTTTCTCTATTATCTTCTTTATACTTTGCCAAGTGGAGCCTTATCAACGTTTAAACTTAAACTACTCTTTATTTTGTCGTTTCTGTTATTATTATTACTATCAATACTTGTATTCCAATTATGTTTTTAGTTTCTTTTTATTCGCTTTAATTGGTTATGATTCAAAATAACTCGTTTTGTTTTTAATTATTTTTCTATATTATCTTTTTAATACGCTTTAGATCTTCTGTATTCTTTACTTTTTTTAAGTATTTCATATTATTTTTTCAACTTAATGTTTGATTTATTTTCAATTATTCAGGTTTAGTTTATTTATTATTATTTATTTAATTTATAACTTTCATTATTGTTTGTTTGGTAATTCACATATCTGTCTATTGTTCACATTTTCTTTACAAATTTATATTATGTGTGCCACTAATTAACAACGACATGCCCCTGTGAATATTTTACACAAATTTGTAAAATGTTGAGGGAATAAAAAGTATGTTTTTATTAGTTTCTTTCACATGAAAGTATGTTTCTCTGTCAGCTGTCAAATATTCTTATCAAAAATCTTCAATCCAGAGAAATGGAATTTTAATTAAAATGTGATGAAAACGGTCGTGCATCTAAACGCGTATATATTTTTCAGTTTTGTTTACAAATTAAGATATTTTATCTATGGCTTGCTTAATATTTTCATTGCAAGTTACTACATACAATTATTTTAATGAAAAAAGTGTGGATAAATAATAATGCTATAGGTCTGAGGATGCTAGGGCCGTTAACGTTCAGTTTTGATAACGGACATGGTGGAAATTCAAATTCATTAAACATTTCGAAAAGGATGGCGTTTAATGCAATGAATTATTGCAACAAAAATAACAGTACAACACAAGTTCCACTCAGAAAAATAAAGCGTAAAACGACATCACGAGCAAATGAACTGATTGAAAGTATTGTGGATGATTAAAAGGATCCACTTATAACTGCCAAGAAGAATTAAAGCAACGACTTTTTTACAAAATGGGAATGCACTAGCCCTAGACGCTATAAAAAGGTGATTTCGAAAAGCAAACAGTTTTGGAAAGTATTTCCAGGAAGAAGCTGTTGATCTCTATTCGCAAAGAAAAAACCGTTTGCAGGCAATACAGTCACTTGACAACAAATTAATGCAAAAAGGTACTGTTTTGTGAGGAAAAAAAATACAAACAAAGTGTGTTTAGATGGAAAAAGTTATGTTAGGTGCCCACAACGAAGAGATCTGGAACCTAGATGCACTACTCCAACAGTTAAGCATGGAGACAGCAATAAAATGTTTTGTAGTGCCATGCCTTGGCTTGGCATCGAGCTTATATTCAAAATTGATGGACGAATGGACTAATAAGTACATATCGATTAAGAACGACGTCATGCTGTAATTTGCTTACGCAAACATGCCCGTAACATGGTTGTTCGAGTTTCATGACAATTTGCAGACTTTTCATTATCTTTTTTTAAGTCAAGATCTAAATCATATCAAGAAACGTCTTTCCTCTCCTGAAAGAAAGGCACGGCCTTACAAAGTAAAAAATTTACAAATTATAGTAAAGAACATAAAAGGAGTGAGAAGTGATTCCAAAGGACGTTTAACAAAAATTATTGCCACGCTGAGGTCAAGCGGTAATTGACAATAATGAATTTGCTGAAAAATATTGTACATTGTTTTAAGAATTGCCGCGTTTAAAAACAAATTAAGCGTTGTTAATTAGTTGTATGAACCATTTAGATTTTCCATAATTAAAAACTCTAGTTTTTACGGAAATGTGTTTCAAGTTAAACAAAATGTTTTGTTTTAAATATAACCATACTTTTCTTGTAGCCAAGAAAAAGTTTCAAAATTTAAGATGCAGTTAAAAAAATCTACAAATCTAAAAATGCTCTTGTGTCGTTGTTAATTAGTTTTATGCAACTGATATACTCTTTGTAAGTAAAAATTAGTTAGTTTATGAATTGTCGAATATACGAGTATCGTTTTTTTTATGGATAAACAAATATAAACTATTTTATTGTTATTTAAAAAATGCATATATTTACTTATTTTTAATTTTAAATTTAACTTTAAACTCATTCCAATCATTTTAATTGTGTTCAATGCAAATATTTATTAATAACCGTACCTCCTCATCTAATCCAACGAACAGCCGCTCAACTTTCCACGCCGCAAAGTTCAAACGGAACGTTCCGACACATTGCCAATTTGCCAGCGCTGCAAACAGGTCTTCTTTAAAAAGCAAAGCTACAGCAAACATGTTTCTCAAAGTCTCTGCGAAATTGTCGAATATGATTTCAAGTGTTCTATATGCCCCATGTCGTTCACATCCAGCGAGGAGCTGCAAACGCACGAGCAACTACATCGCGAAAATATGTATTTCTGTCACAAATACTGTGGCAAATATTTTGACACTATCGAACTGTGCGAGGTGCACGAGTACATGCAGCATGAATATGTCAATTATATCTGTAATGTAAGCGCCAGTTTGTGACAAGCCCAATGTAAAAAGCAACAAGCTAAAATGTCTCAACACATGCCTTCTCTTTCTTCCACTTTAGGTCTGTTCGGCGGGCTTTGCTAGTCGCGATTTGCTATTCGCGCATATGCCACAACATCGCAATCAGCCGCGCTATGATTGCCCGGTATGCCGTTTGTGGTTTCACACAGGCATACAATTGCATCAGCACCGCATACAAGCGCCGTATTTTTGTGGGAAATTTTATCGTCGCGCCGGTGCTACAGGTGCGTAGAATTTCCATATGTCCATAATATTTTGAGAACTAAATTTTTCTTTTCCTTGCATTTTCAGCACCTCCCATGCCTGCTGGTGGCGCACCATTTGGGCCGGTGCCGCCAACCCATTCAGCTAATTATAATCTACAAGACTGCTCTATGGGCATTATAGAAAGTAATGCATAATTTACTTTGACAAATATATAAACATAATAATGAATTAAATTTTATTTTGCAGTGCCCAACAGCAATAGCTTCTCTTCATATCTACAAAATCGCGCCTTTCACCATCAACACCCAGCTCCGCCACATCCGCCGCTACCACCGCAGCAAATGCATCCGCATCTTGCGCAACAACAACAACATCTGCAACGTCAACAACAGCAATTGCATATGCAACAACAGCATCCACAATTTCCAACACAACCGTTACATGCAGCGCCACAACAACCACAGCCAACACCCCCTCAGCCAGATTTTATGCGCCGCAACAACATTACTGGTGCCACCGGCAGCGCGACAACAGAATTTCAAATGCCACAAATTAAAACCGAAATAAAAGTGGAACCTGATCTTTATGCCACGCCAGATTATCCGCTTCAGACACCACTGCCGCCACCTCCTTTGCCGCCACCGCCGTTAAGCGCCGCACAACAATCGGCATTGGCCTCACCATCACGCCAGCGTGGTCGCTTTGGCGACTTCACAAATGAGTCCTTTAGCGCTGGTGGTGCAAGCGGTGACACTTCGCACGCATTTGGCACGCACAATAACAGCAGTGGCAGCAATGGGAACAGTAATGATTTTTCCAACAGCAACACTTCGAGTTTACAGCACAACAACAGTAATGACAACGACGGCAGCAAACATAAGCCGTCAGCATTTCCTGTTGGTAATTTTCATTTCCCCACCACACCAACGGTGTCGCGCACACGCGTGGTGGACACCGGCGAGGATGGCGCCGTTTGCTGTGTGCCCCATTGCGGCGTCACTAAGCAGTCCAGTCCAACGCTGCAATTTTTCACATTCCCGAAAGATGAAAAGTATTTGCATCAATGGTTGCATAACCTCAAAATGTTTCCCGAACCCGATTCCACGTACAGCCAATATCGCATTTGTAGTTTACATTTTCCCAAACGTTGCATTAATCGCTATTCGTTGTGCTATTGGGCAGTGCCCACATTCAATTTGGGTCATGACGATGTTGCGAACTTATATCAGAATCGTGAGATCACCAACACATTTACGATCGGCGAACGCGCTCAGTGCAGCATGCCCGGTTGTCCGAGTCAGCGTGGCGAAAGTAATTGCAAATTCTACAATTTTCCCAACGACATGAAGACGCGCATAAAGTGGTGTCAGAATGCGCGCCTGCCCGTCAATAGTCGTGAGCCGCGTCATTTTTGCAGTCGTCACTTTGAAGATCGCTGCTTTGGCAAGTTTCGGCTGAAGCCATGGGCTGTGCCCACTCTACATTTGGGCACACCATATGGCAGAATACACGATAATCCGGGCGTATTCTATTTGGAGGAGAAGAAATGCTGTCTGCCACATTGCAAGCGTACGCGCTCATCCGATTTCAATCTATCGTTATATCGTTTTCCACGCGATGAAGTGCTGCTGCGCCGTTGGTGCTATAACTTGCGCCTGGATCCGGCAATATATCGTGGCAAGAATCACAAAATTTGTAGCGCGCACTTTATCAAAGAGGCGCTGGGCTTGCGAAAACTGTCGCCAGGTAAACTGAAGTTTAACAAAAATTTATATTTTTATTTTATATTCACATGTTTAATTTTACTCACACACAGGCGCCGTGCCGACCTTGAATTTGGGGCACAACGACCGCTTCAATATCTATGAGAATGAGCTGCCAACACCACCGGTGGTACCACCGTCTAAAATGTTTAATTTCCATAACGTCTCCGCACCGCCACCGGTCTACAGCAGTCACCGTCACAGCATAGCGTCGAGCAGCAGTCACAGCGAACGCTTGTATCCCAATCCAGTATCGAAGCTCAAATTTAGCATATCGAATATAACGGCCGGTGATGTGAGCTCCATGAGCGGCAGCGCGACACAAAATATGTTGGATTCATTAGAAGTCTGCTTTGTGCCAAGTTGTAAGCGTAATCGCAATATAGACAACGTCACATTACACACCATACCGCGTCGTCCCGAGCAGATGCGCAAGTGGTGTCACAATCTGAAGATCGGCATCGAAACGCTGCATAAGGGTGTGCGTATTTGTAGCGCGCACTTCGAACCATACTGCATTGGCGGCTGTATGCGTCCATTTGCAGTGCCCACATTGAATTTGGGTCACGACGATCCGAATATCTATCGCAATCCAGATGTTATTAAGAAACTGAATATACGCGAAACATGTTGTGTGCAAGATTGCAAACGCAACCGTGATCGTGATCATGCTAATCTGCATCGTTTCCCATCGAATTTCGAAATGCTCACTAAATGGTGTGAGAATCTGTTGAAGCCAGTGCCCGATGGCACTAAACTCTTCAATGACGCCATATGTGAGGTACATTTCGAAGAGCGTTGCATACGTAATAAACGTTTGGAAAAGTGGGCCGTGCCGACGGTGAAACTTGGTCATGCCGAAGAGCCGAAACATCGTTTGCCAACGGATGAAGAGATTGCCGAACAGTGGCCGAAGCCGCTAATGCCAAATAAGGGTATAGAAGAGGGTGAATGTTGTGTGTCAACATGCCGACGCGATCCAAAGATCGACGATGTTAAACTCTATCGCACACCCGAAGATCCCGAGCTGTTGGCGAAGTGGGCGCATAACTTGCAAACGGAAACGGAAGATCTTACCACATTACGCATTTGTAATTTACATTTTGAAGAGATTTGCTTTAGCAAAAAGCGTCGCCTACACTATTGGTCATTACCCACACTCAATTTGGCTACGAATGTCGAGCAATTATATGAGAATCCCGAACCGCTAGTACCGCAGGTGATCATAAAATCGGAGACGAAACGCGAACGTCGGCGCATGCGCGATTCCAATGAGCCATTGAAGCCGTGGACACCACGTTGCTGCCTGCCACACTGCCGCAAACGGCGTGATACGGATCACGTGCAACTTTTCCGTTTTCCAGTGCTCAATCGACCCATGTTGGCTAAGTGGTGCCACAATTTGCAGCTACCGCAGGTCGGTAATGGTCATCGTCGTTTGTGTTCCACACATTTTGAGCCACGCGTCTTGTCGAAACGTTGTCCCATACCGATGTCAGTGCCCACTTTGGATCTGAATACACCACCAGGTTATAAAATCTATATGAATCCGGCGCGTCTAAAAGCCGTCAAGTTACAACAAGTCTGCTGCATTTCATCGTGCAGTCGTACACGTGCCGATGGCGTACAGCTCTTCCGATTTCCGCATAGTCGCAGCGTACTGCGCAAGTGGTGTCACAATACGCGGCAACACGCACGCGGTGAATATCGCGTATGTTCGCGTCACTTTGAACCGCACGCATTCGGCGCTAAACGTCTAATGCCCGGGGCCATACCCACATTGAATTTGGATCCGGAAGTTGAGGATGTGTATGCGAATGAAGCGCAGAGCTTCGCTGAAACGCAGTGTGTAGTAAGCGGTTGCGTCGCCAGTAAGGAGTTAGATGGCGTACGGCTCTTCAAATTCCCCAGCGATGATGTCGATTTACTATGGAAGTGGTGTAACAATTTGAAAATGAACCCGGTGGACTGCCGTGGCGTACGTATCTGTAATCGGCACTTCGAACCCGAATGTGTCGGTTCAAAGATGCTGTACAAGTGGGCTGTGCCAACACTAGCACTGGGACATAACGATGCCGACATTAAGTTGGTGTCCGTGCCGCCGCCAGAGGCACGTTACAGCGATGTGGTGACCAAGTGTTGTGTCCCCACATGCGGCAAGTCACGTAAATTTGATGATGCACAAATGAACAGTTTTCCGAAGAATTTACGTCTATTCCGCTGTTGGAAACATAACCTCAAATTGGACTTTTTAGACTTTAAGGATCGTGAAAAATATAAAATTTGTAGTGATCACTTCGAACCGGTTTGTCTGGGCAAACTGCGTCTCAATTATGGCGCTATACCTACACTTAATCTGGGACATGATGACACAGACGATTTGTATCCTGTCGATCCTGCGCAGATACAAGTATCGCTCTTCGGCAAAATGCGTCCACGCATTGCTAGCGATAAGGATGCTTCTGAATTTGAGCTGGCTGGTTTTGTTGGCAAAGACGACATAAAATGCTCTTATCCCAATTGTACTGCAACGAAAATGCTGTTAAGCGAACCTTACGACATGCCAGCCGCCTTGCCGCTACATGCGCTTTGGTGCGCTCAAATGAAAGTCGACGCGGAGGCGCTCAGCGAGACACCAAAACTGTGCGGTCTGCATTTCATAAAGCTCTATAAAGCCACATTAGAGGCGGCTAACGCGTTAGCGGAGGGTGACAACGAACTTACTGAGGCCATGAAATCGCTGAACGAAACTTATGAAAAATGTTGCACTTCACCAATCGTTTGTAGTGCACAGTGTTGCGTTGCCGGCTGTGGTAGTAATCAGGTTAGTGGCAGCCGCACAGCACAACGCCTCTATTTATTCCCTACTGCGGTCGGAAGCGGCATAGACTTATTAGAGAAATGGTGTCACAATGTAGATATTAGCGCAGCGGACCTCAGTCGTTTTACGCACAAAGTATGCGCACGTCATTTCGAAGCACAATGTATTGGCCCAACACAACGGTTGCGCTCCTGGGCCATACCCACTTTGCAGCTGAAACAAAAACCGGAACACAAATTACATGCCATACCAGAATTGGGTAGCGCAGCGCGTCCTCATGAAGCGCGTTGCTGTGTAGCCACGTGCGCACGCGAACGCGGTGATTTCGAAACAATGCGTCTTTTCAGTTTTCCCATTATCGATGAGGTGCTCGAAAAGTGGTTGCACAACTTGCAATTGACACGCAATCAGTGCGCACGCTTGCGCATCTGTGAGCAACATTTTGAGCCGCGTTGCATTGTCAAGACGCGCTTGCTGCGCTGGGCCGTACCAACATTGCTGTTGGAGCGCAATGCCGAGGAGCTGCTACAGAACGAACCGCCTGTACAAGCAGCAGCGCCTGCTGCACCAATCGCTGATGAAGTCGATGCAATTGATGCTGCAAGTAATATCGAAGGCGATGAAGATATGCGTGATGTTGATGATGAAGAGGATGACAATGATAGCGGCGAATTGGCGGCAGTGCCTAACGTAAAGATGAAAAAATCACTTGGCATTTTTAAGTGTTGTGTACCGAGCTGCAGACGTACCCGCCTGCAACACGGCGTGCGTCTCTTCCAATTTCCCACAAGTCATCAAATCTTGCGCAAATGGTGTCACAATCTAAAAATGTCGCTCGAAAAGGCTTCAGATCCCGCCTTACGTATTTGCAGTGTACACTTCCACAAACGTTGCATAGATGGTAAAGAGTTACGTCCCTGGGCCAAGCCGACCAATGCACTCGGTCACAGCGGTCCCATCTATGAGAATCCCAAAAATCTACCCGGCGTCTTTCTACCAAAATGCTGTTTGGCACATTGCCGTCAACGGCGCACACTCGAAAATGATTTACGTACATTTGGCTTCCCCAAAGATGAGGCTCTTATGCGCAAGTGGTGTGCAAATTTACGCATGGAGCCACGCGCCAATCACGCACGCATCTGCATGTCACACTTCCCGCCCGAGGCGATGGGCAATAAGAAATTGCGCGCCAATGCGGTGCCTACGCTAAATTTGGGGCACAACGAACCTTTGGAGTATGATAACGCTTTGCTGATCGCGACGGCGATGAAGGCAAGAAATGTAAGTAGTGAATTGTTTTTTTTTTTTGGAAAATATTTAGCATAGATTAGTTGTGGAACTTAAGTTTGTGTTCCACATAGAAGTACATTTATGGAACATATACTTTCTCGTTCCTTAATCACTCAGCGACATAACGCTTTTAATATAGTTTAGTTTTGGATTTAGTTTTATGTTCCACTTTATCCACTAGAACACTATTTTCAGCGGGAATTATTTTTTTCTAGAACATTAGACATTGCGCATGTAATTGAGCAGTAATTTGTGAAACATAGTTTTAGGTTCCACTTTATCCACAGTTTACTATTTTTAGCAAGTACAATTTTCTTTCTTTTCTTGTGGAACTTAATTTTAAGTTCCTCTTCATCCACTAGCAAATCTAACTTTATTAGTATATTTTCCTTTTTAAATACACGGAATATTTGTGGCACATATGTATTTAGCACAAATTATTTGTGGACATTAAGTTTGTGTTCCACATATATCACTAGTAAGTACATTTTTTAGAACATAAATTTCTTATTCCGTCATTTAATTACTCAAAGACATAGGACTTTTAAAATAGTTTAGTTGTGGAACTTAATGTTAAGTTTCACTTTATCCACTAGTGGATACTTTTTATGTGGTATTATTTCCTTTCCAAAACATCATGTGTTGGAATAGTTTAGTTGTGGAACTTAATTTTATATTCCACTCCATCCACTAGTAAGTGTAAACACAGAGCTAAGATATTAATTTAGATATGGAATTTGAATTTAAGTTCCACTTTTTTCAATAGCGCGTAAATTTTATTGAATCTTTTTTTTTTCTTTAAATAGCCGTTAGAGGAAAAGAAAGTTTTGAATTCGGATGCTAGTGACACCGAATTGGGAAACATCGGCGAATACGATGATGAAATGGATGACGAAGACAATGATGACGACGATGACTATCGCATCGATGAAGAAGATGACGAAAACGATTTCTATGCTTCCGCCGGCGTTGGTAATAGCGATGAAGAGGAAGAGGAAACGGTTGAGGACTTTACCCCGAGTATTAGTGCCGCAACCGGTGACGACGATGAGTTGTATAGTAACAACGAAGCGCGTGATACCGACAATTTCATAGTCGATTCGGCAGATGAAGATGAGGAGGGCGCCGAAGTAGAAGATGAGGATGAAGAAGACATCTACGGTAACGAAGAAGATGATGATGAGGACGATAGTGATGAGAGCGATGAAAGTGTTGCCGAAAATATATACAACAGTCCTGCAGAGGAGGATGACAGCGACAGTGAAAGCGAAGTTAACGCCGTTGACAACAACGCTGACAGCAAAGACGCCGAGGTCGATGATAATGATGTAGAAATGCTTATCGATGCCGATGAGGATGAAGATGATAAAAGCAGTTACAATGCCTGCGATCCACTCGACTTTGTGGAATGTGTTAACCAAAGCGATGATACGCAACAAAATGAAGCGCCGGCCACCTCAACAAAAGTACGCAATCTCAGCAAAGCAGAAAAAAATATGAGTAAGCGTGCAATAACGTCGTCGCCGACAAATTATGAAGATGACTCCAATACAAATTACAGTAATGCCGATGAAACGACACGTTTCACTGCAACCACTTCGAATTCCGCATCAGCAACCACATCGTCGGCATCAGCCTCAGCTGCGGCCACGTCCAACGCACCAACGAGTACGCGTCATTGTGGCGCTGACAAAATAAGTCGTTCGGTTTTTCGGCTTTGTTGCCTCAGACATCGTAGGAAGAAGAAAGCACCACCAGATCCACCACCTGATATGCGTTGCGCGCGCACCAAAGCGCCAGCAGTACATCGGACGTTGATGAATAATATTGCACGCCCTCGTCGACAGCGCGCTTACTGTGCAGTACACCGTTGCGGACGCACCGCCGGTGCTGCTGTCACGCTATATCGTTTTCCATTAAGCGGCAGTCGATACTGTCGTCGTTGGTGCGCACAGTTAAAAATCAAAATGACGCACACATCGCGTCTGCGCATTTGTCAACGACACTTCCCCTACAGTTTAGTTGATCGGCGTCGTAGACGCTTGCGTTTCGGCGCAATACCAACACGCAATTTATACAACACCACGGGACAATTCAAGCGCAATCCACTTTATGGCTTATATAAAAATACAACACAATCGGCAGCGAACGCGTCAGAGCGCGCGGCTTGCGCGGATACAACCCAAACCCCCGCCGCACAATTGAACGTTTATAATAGTTGTTGCGTGCCACATTGCGGCAAATCGCATCAAGTGGATGGCGTCACGCTCTTCCGCTTCCCAAAACTACGCTCACTCTATCTCCAATGGGCTACGAATTTGCGCTTAATGCCAACCATGCGTTTGGTGCAAGTCTACAAAGTTTGCAGCGACCACTTCGAACCCCAATGCCTCAGCTATCAGCGTAAAGATCGCGCCAATCTGAAATATGGCTCTGTACCTACACTGAAATTGGGTCATAACGACATCTCTAAAATCTATAAGCAAAACACGCTACTGCCACAAAAGCGCCGTGGTCTTGGTAGACGCAAATGGTATCCACAAAAAGGTGTCAATGAATGCGCTGTGCATGATTGTAAGGTAGCGCAGTTTCTACAAATGCAACTGTTTGCGCTGCCAGCGACGCTCAAACTGCAAGAGCGCTGGTGTAACTATTTCAAATTAAACTTCACCAGCGCATCGAAAGGCGCCAACGAATTCTTTGAAAATGTGCGTCTATGCGCTTTGCACTACATGGAGGGTTATCAAATGGCGACTTACAGCGACGGTGCGCGCAAAGGCTCATCTGCCGTGTTGGACGAACTCGAGGCGAATTATGCGCGCATAACTAGTTCGACGCGCATACAAATGCTGAAATGTTGTGTGCCCAATTGTTCGACGAAATTCACGGACAACGTGCGTTTGACCGCGTTTCCCAGCGCGGAAGAGCTTTCGTGCTAAATGGCAGCACAATACACAAGTGTCATTTAGTCCATCGCATCGTTATTTATATAAAGTATGCGCATTGCATTTCGAAGAGCGTTGCTTCGCCAAAAAACGTCTCTTTATGTGGGCTATACCGACATTGCATTTACCGCGACCGCAAAATCAAGATGAGAACATAAGCTGTTTGAAAATCCCATCTTTGACAGCGTGAGTGGCGCCCAATGTTGTGTTGAAGATTGCGCAACGAATCAAGTAAAACAGGAGGTGGCGGCAACGAATGATGATGAAAAGGAAGTGTGTAAAGCGGCAGTGCGCTTTTGGCATTTTCCACAAGACGAAGCATTACGCGAAAAATGGTGCCATAATTTGGGACTCAACGCGCTAACTAAGGAAATCAGCCATACCAGTCGGCGTTGGCGCATTTGCAGTCGCCACTTCGAGCAATTCTGCATCGGTAAAACGTTACGCAGCTGGGCTGTACCCACATTGCATTTACCAAAACCGGTCAAACATGCTAAGAGCGGTAGACGTTCAACATATATTTACCAAAATCCCGATAGCGCTGCAGTCTACTATCGCTGCTGCGTTAAGACATGCCATCAGATGCGCGATCTTGATGCTGGCATACGCCTATATGGATTCCCCAAAAAAGAGACAATGCTACAAAAATGGGCGCATAACTTACGCATGCCCGCGGTGAAGTGTCGCTACGCGCGCATCTGCACGTTGCACTTCGAAGCGCAATGCTTGCGTCCGCAAATGCAATCGTGGGCGCTACCCACAATCGATTTGGGACATGACGAAGCCGATATTTTCCGCGTGCCGAAGGTGAAGTTAATGGTTACGAACGAACGCTGCTGCCTACCGCATTGCAACAAACGACGCAGCCGCGATAATGTACATCTTTTCACCTTTCCGCGCGATAAAGATGTCTTGGACAAATGGTGGCACAATTTAGCGATTGGCGTACAGGATGTAAAACGACGTCTCATTTGTGAATCGCATTTTGAGCCGCGCTGCATTAGCAAGCGCCGTTTGAAACGTTGGGCCATACCAACATTACATTTGGGACATACAAACGACACACTCAAGAATCCAACACCAGCTGAAGTGGAAACTTATGAAAATAACACAACAGCGCGACGCTCACAAACACCCTCGAAAATGACGCGCGCCAAATCAACGCAACCAACTGCGCCTACAAGCACTTTACAGAAATGTTCAATCGCGCACTGCGCACGTGGCGTCGAAAGCAGCGCGCTGTATCGTTTTCCCAAACCAGATTGGTTACGCAAGAAATGGTGTGACAATACGCGCATAGACGAAGAGACCGCCAAACAGGCGAAAATTTGCGCACGCCATTTCGAACCACATGTTATGGGCAATCGCAAACCGCGTCCATGGGCGTTGCCAACCATGGAATTGGGCGCTGACGAAAACGGCACGCCATTGCCTGTCGTACATGCAAATCCCAAACAGCTGTCACGTTTTCATCCCGAAGAGCATGAATGGGGCGAGCTGCGTTATGTGCGCGCTAACCATTGTTCTATAATATCCTGTTTGAAATCGAAAAAAGATGGCGTAACGCTTTTCAACTATCCCACGAAACGCCACATGTTACAGAAATGGGCTGAGAATTGTCGCCATTATCCGTATCAAGCCAAACGCTATCGTTTCCAACTGTGCGGCGCACATTTCACTGCCGATTGTTTCAAACGCGAAGGCACGCGTTTACGCAAAGGCTCAGTGCCTACACTAAATTTGGGACATGATGATGCGCAGATACACCAGAGTGAATTCGAAAGCGTAAGCGCCATAAAAATTGAAATGAAAGTACTAAAAAGTTGCAGCGTACCACAATGTGGGCGCACAAATTTACACGATGGCGTACGGCTCTTCAAATTTCCTTACGAACGCGCCGAGACGCTAGAAAAGTGGTGCCATAACTTACGCATGAACGCGGCCGATTGTCGCAACGCGCTAATCTGTAATATGCATTTTGAGCCGCGTTGCGTTGGTGGCGGTCATCGTGGTTTACTTTTGCGCGCCATACCCACATTACTGCTGGGACACAATGATAGCGATATTTTAAACAATCCGGAAACATTTGAGCGCCCTGAAAAGCTAATCAGCTGCTGCGTACCCGGTTGTACTAACACCAAACAAACCGAAGGCATAACGCTGAGCGCTTTTCCGAAGTTGCGTAGCCATTTTGAGAAGTGGGCGCACAACCTTCAACTACCGGTTAGCACCACCGTCTGGCATACGTACAAAGTATGCAGCGCACACTTTGAGAGCTATTGCTATGAGCATGGACGTATCAAGGTGGGCGCAATGCCGACACTAAAGTTGGGACACAGCAACGCAATTGACTTGTACACCGTCAGTGAAGAGACAATGAGTCAAGCATTTAAGCGCAAACGTGTCGCGCCGAAAACTGATACGCCAAAACCGCCACACGAAGCGTGCTGTTATCCGGAATGTAGAGAAATGGAATTGCGTTTGACAAATCAACTTTTTGAGTTTCCACGTTTGGATGACATACGACGAGTTTGGTACGAGAGTGTTGGTTTGAGCGCTGAAGAGCAGGCGGAAGAAGTATGTGTGGCGACTGAAAATGAAACGCAAAAAACCGCGCCCGACAATAGCATGCCACAGGATGCTGATGCTGCTGCTCCTGCTCCGGTAAAAGTTGCGAAAATATCTCCCAAATTATGTCCAATGCATTTCAAATTACTCTACATTGAGCATGCCGCTTTGCTGGATACACTCAAATCAGACAGCACAGCAGACACGCAACGTATTTTGCATAAGCTGGACGAGACCTACACAAAAGTGTGCGATATATCATGCGTGCGTCGCATTAGCTGCGCCGTGCCAGGTTGCAATTCGAATTATCTCACCACTAAGTCGCTAAAATTCTTCAAATTTCCCGATAATAGCGAGATGCGCGCCAAATGGTGTCACAACACACAAGTCATAATCGATCCGGATCGCTTGTATTGCTACAAAATATGTGAATTACATTTCGAAGCAAGCTGCGCCTCGCAATTGACCAAAAAAGTGCAACGTTTGAAATCTTGGGCTCTACCCACGTTACAATTGCCGCCACGCGCTGCAGACGCGCCCGAATTATATGCATTACCAGCGCCCGATACGCTAGCCGAAACAAAACGCGCCTCATTGCTACTGAACGCGCCACTCAATAAATGCTGTATACCCAGTTGTGTGTACGCTAAAGCGCCGGCAGAGCGCGCGCTCAGCGCGGATAGTGAAATACAGTTTTTCAATTTTCCCAACGATGCAGAATTGCTCTACAAATGGGTATATAATACACAAATCAGTATGGTCGCGGCTACCAATGCGCGCATCTGCTCGCTACACTTTGAAAAACACTGTATTAATAAACGCTTGCGCATGTATGCGGTGCCAACGCTGCTGTTGGGCCACCAGAAAACCGATATCTATAAGAATCCCTCGGATAAGAGAGTAGCGGCAGAGGCAATTGAGAGCAAACCGCCCAAGTTGCCCAAGTATTACGAAGACAACGTTGCTGATGACGCTGAAGTTGAAGAAGAAGAAGAAAATGAGGATGATGATGATGATGATGTGTTGTTAGCGGATGTTAAGGCGCACAATATGAAATTGAAAGAATCCGGTATAACTAAATACAAAACTGAAGTGATTGACGAAAGTGAACCACGCACAGTGCACAAGTCTGCCGTGAACGATGAGAAGAAGCTAGAGCGCGCATTGCTTGAGCCAATGCTAGTAGTGAAAACCGAATTGAAGGACCGGAAAGAAATCGCAACAACAACAAATAAACCAGCAACGCAGTCCAAACCATATCACCAGCCTTTCATTATAAATATTAAACAAGAAAAAGATATCGAAGAGAACTACACCGCCGAAGGCATTGAAAATCAAATGAAACAAGGCTTACTCGATATGTTTAATAGTTTTGGCGACACTGGCGCTGAACAGGAGCCCGATGACATTAACGAGCTGGGCGACGAAGTGACGCAAATGGAACGCGATACCGCGCGCCATTGTCGCATTGTCGGTTGTAATAGCTACGCGCGCAATGCGGGCGTCACGCTCTTCAAATTTCCCTTTCCACTCGACCAATTCCGCAAATGGTTGCATAACACACAATTAGAGGTGGACTATACACGCCGTTGGCGTTATCGCATTTGTCATCGTCACTTCGAACCGATTTGCATGCAATTCCGCAAGCTACCGCCCGGCACCATGCCCACGCTGAATTTGGGTCCTAAGCGTCCCGCGCATATATATGAAAATGAATTCGATGTGAATAGCTTAAGTAAATATAAAACAAAACCACAACAACAAAACCTGACAACAACAACTAGTAATATGTTGAGTGAATTAAATGACGAGGCAGACACGAGTAGCTCCTTCGCCGCGCCTACACACCACAACAATGATAATATCGATACAAGCGCTGACTATAACGATGACTATGCAGATTTTGTAGACAATACGCCGATCGACCGCGATACATCGCGTCATTGTCGCATACCCGATTGCAACAGTCACGCAAAAGATCCCGGTGTAACGCTCTTCAAATTCCCCATGTCTGAGTATCTCTTTCACAAATGGCTCTACAATACACAACTTAAGGTGGATTATACGCGCCGTTGGCGCTATCGCATCTGTCAGCGCCACTTCGAACCGATTTGCATGCAATTCCGTAAGCTACCGCCCGGCACCATGCCAACGCTGAATTTGGGTCCTTCGCGTCCGGCGCGCATCTATGAGAATAGTTTCGATATCAATCACTTGAAAAAATTCAAAACTAAATTGAAAAATACAACAACAACAACAAGTACAGCTATTGCTCCACCATCCACTTCGGCCATAATGCACTCAAGCCATGCCGATTACACCGATGACTTGGAAACGAGCAGCTCGTACGCCGTCGATGCAAATGTCAGCAACAACTCTCAATTGCCGCTACTCTCATGTACCGTACGCCATTGTACGAGCCAATATCACGCGCTACACGAGGGTTTACATTTGCATAAATTGCCGACGAATATTATGTTGCGCGAGAAATGGATTTACAATTGTCGCTTCTCGGAAGAGACGCTCATCAGCATGAGTTCACGCATACGCATCTGTTCGCTGCACTTTACACCTAACTGTTATTATGGCGTTAAGCGTCAATTGAAATTTGGCTCAGTGCCCACTTTGCGTTTGGGTCATACCGATCCCAATATATATTCGCATGGTTTTAGCAATGAAAGCGAGGCCCAAATGGCGGGCAAACAGCATACAGCACAGCACAATTGGCGCACCAAACGCTTGCAGTCGTCCACTGATGCCAATCAAGATATTTGCTGCCTCATCAATTGTCGACATAGCAGGCGTGAGTACACGCGGCACTTCGCCTTTCCCAGCGAGCGCGAGCTACTCGATCAATGGCTCAATGCACTCGGCATGGAGTTTAATAGTTCGCGTCCAGATGATTATAAAATCTGTGAATGGCATTTCAAAGCGTCCGATTTCGATGGTGAAGTACTGCGCGCCGATGCGGTGCCCACGCGTAATTTGAAGATAGACGATGCCAATCAATCGGATGATGAGGATGATAACGAGGATGAAGATGATGATGTGGTTTGGAATGCAAACGAAGAGCCGCTGGATGAACGGTGAGTAAGAGTGTGCTTCGACTATGAGCATTTGATCGAAACTTTCTGGTGGCAGTTAGTGAGGAATCCACATCAATATTGTCAACCTAGTTGCACAAGGCGCTTAAGCTTTACTATAGTTAGATTACATTAGGTTCGATGGCTGATCCGAAATTTTCTTAACCGTTTAATCTGTATTCCCACCAGCTCGGTGGAATATCTGAAAGTATCAATTCCCAAGTTTTTGAGTCTTGATTTCGTAAACGCTGATAATCAAAAAGGAAGTTTTGAGATGTTTCAACCTCGTCTCCTTCCATTTAGATTCTGCAACGTTCATACGGTAAGATTCAGCGTGTAAGAGCTGTTAGAACCCCAAAACTGAGGATATACTAGACTTTGAGGATCAAGAGCTCACTAGATCTCTTTGGGTCGATCTTGGGCCAAAATTGTCTAGCGATAACGGAAGAATTGATGGTAGCCCGATTCTGACCAAGCTCCCGCTAAGCCTGGCTATCTAGTAGTAGAACACATGGAGTGTAGCATCGACCAGTTCCCATTCTTAACATCCTTTGCCAGTTATACAGTTACTTGCGATTCCGCTGGTTTAGATTACAAGGCTAGTATCGCCTGTTATCGGAGCTGGATAGTCACTTATCTTTAGGACTTCGGAATAATCTCCAACCTCATCTTGAAAAATGCTATTCAGAAAGTCAATGAAGTTGATAAAGAACCTTCCCACAAGCTTTGACGCATCAATAAATAAGCTCTTCTCCAAGGGCTTCTTCCCACCCACAACTCGGCAGCCAGAGTTTGGTTTAGCGGTTCCAAGATCTAACAAATCGGTATGAAGTCCATTCGTTTGAGGATTCCCGAAAGCTCAGACACATGTTCATCTAAAAATCCAGATTCGCACTATAAGTGGATATGAATCATTTCAGTTCTATGAAACGACTTTCTTTCAGTAAAAAATTTTCTATTGGAATCAATTCTTACTTCGGCTCAGCGACTATGGGTTTTGTTATACGATCCATATATCCTAAATAAACAGACACGGATGAAGTATGCCTTAACATCTCAAATTAAGTATTGACCCGGACTGAGAAAAAGATTTGACATATTTTATTACAAATATTTAATAGCTCCTTAAAAATAGATTCCTGAAGCAATAGAAGCCTTCCAACGCTTAATCCAATTGCTCATACACATTTGCCGCGACTCGAGGTGGTCTTTAGTGCCCTCAGCTTTCCCAAAACACTTATGCAACATTTTCAACGTTTCGTAGCCGGGATTAGATCGGACAATCGGAGAATCGTCAAATTAACTTTTCCCCTCGTAAACAAACCACTGTCAAATACACACTAACTGACATATAAAGATCAAACTTCACAAGAACATAAAATAAGGTTGACAAAAAAATTAGGTAAATTTATAGGAATAGTCCGGATCAAATGTGATCATGTTTAGCGGTCATTATATTTTCCAAAAATTTCGCTATTCACTATCAGTGTAATCCTCATACGACAAATTCAATTAATTAATATATTTATACTTGAAATTCCTATTTTTATTTTCCCACAGTCCATCAACTTCCGCAGCAGCCGCTGCTGCAGCGTCAACTACTACACCCGATGGCTATAACAAATTAATTCCGGGCTCGCGACGATGCTGCCTGGCGCATTGTCGTAAGCAACTATTCCAAGATAACGTACGCACCTTCAAATTCCCCACAATGCACGAACAATTTGAGAAGTGGGTGCACAATTTAGGCATCAAATATGACGGTGACGCACCTTGGCGCTATCAAATTTGCAGCGAACACTTTGAAAACCAATGCATTATACATTACGAAAACAAAGCCAAGTTGTTTAGATGGGCTGTGCCCACTTTGAAATTGGGCAAACATGCGCCAGCCATGCTCTTCACGAATGAGAATCCCAAAAAACTGCAACAAAGAGATGCAGACTATGAGCGCGTCTATAGAAATTCGAATGCCGGCGGCTATGCGGACAACATAGATAATGAGGAGACCATGGATACGACAAATGATGAGTTGAGTTCCACTGCGCCGCCCGCAGATGCGCCCAAACATATGGCTTATCATCAAGAAGATATGGATTTGTTGGCACCAATTGAGCGACCGCCACACAAAATGAGCGGCGCAACGAAACGCAGCAACTATGCGTATACCGCGAGCAATAATGACGACGACGATTACTACGATGGTGATGATGATGCTTACGATATGGGTGATGGTGAAAATTCACTCTTGAATGTCATACGCGAGGAAAAACCGAGCGCTGTGAAAGAAGGTACACCATCCTCGTCGTTCTTCTCATTGCAACTGGTACGCGGCGGTTCCGCTAAAGTGCGCGCCTGCTGTCTGCCGCACTGTGGACGCACTCGTGAGTCCGGTGTGCGTTTATTCCGTTTCCCCACAGAACCGGTCTTCCTCAAACGCTGGGAATACAATTTACGCGTACTCTTCAATGAGTCACAGCGCAATACGCACCTAATATGTAGCGCACATTTCGAGCGTGGCCAATATAATAAACGTTTAGTCGTCGATGCCATACCGACATTGAATTTGGGCCACAACAGCACGGATATCTATCGTAATGGACAATATGAGCCAACCAGAATGCATAAGCGCGGACTGACGGCATCACCACCGCGCATATCATCGTCAAACAGCTTGCCACTGAGCAGTCACAAACCGTTGCATTGTAATGTGCCCGCTTGTGCTGATATGCAAAGTAAACGTCGTCTGTACCCCTTCCCTAGCAATCATGGGTTCGTGAAAATTTGGGCCGAGCGCACACAGATCGCTTACGATGCGCGTCATCATGCTGAATTGCGCGTTTGTGAGCTGCACTTTGAGACGGATTGCTTTAGCGCGCATGGCTTGAACAATAATGCTGTGCCCACATTGTTTTTGCCGGCACCAAATGCATTGCCAACACCTGCTTCGATTGCGTCAGTCGCACCAACAAAAATTCCACCGCCCATTGGTCGCTCAGCGGCAGCGTCCACTACGATGCCGAAGCTGAGTGCCATCACTTGTAGCGTTACCAATTGCAGCAATAGCACCGCTACACGTGCGGACTTGAAAATATTCTCGAAATTCCCCGATGATTTTGAATTATTCACCAAATGGTGTTTCAATTTGAAAATCGATCCACGCACCTATGTGGATGGCAGTTATAATGTTTGCAGCGAACATTTCGAACCATTCTGCATTGGTGGCCATAGTTTGCGGGTCTGGGCTGTGCCAACGCTGCGTTTAGGTCACAACAGCAAACTCATACATAGTGTCGAACGTCCTGCCGAGATGGAAACGAAGTGTTGTTTGCCGCATTGTGGACGCAAGAAGAGCAAAGATGGCGTGGAGTTCTATAGCTTCCCTAAAGGTAAGAACTTCAAAGATTTAAAAACATATAATTTATAACAACATCACTAAGTATTACTAACGGCTGACATAAAACCGAGGCTATGCAAAGTTTTAGGTTAAGTTAAGTTTCCGTTAGGTGGACAAAACTATTATAGAAGAAAATATTAATAAATACAAAAATAAACGTTACCTATTTAATTTTATTTCCCGTTATATTTTATTTTAACATCTCCCTCCCTTTATTTCCAGGTGATATCTATCGGCAGTGGTGTCAAATACTCAAAATCGATGAAGGCCTTTACCGCAACACCGATAAGAAGATCTGTAGCGCACATTTCCGTGCAGACTGTTTCAATAGTAACGGTACATTGCGATTGGGTGCACGCCCAACAATGCTTTTGCGCAATCGCACCGCCACAGCGGCAGCACATATGCTCAAACCGCCCGCACCCTACCGTAGCAAGTGCATTGTGCGCATTTGTCATGAAATGCAACAGCTCTACAGCTTCCCGGCGCAACGCAATCTCTGCACGAAATGGTGTCACAACCTGAAAATCGACTACTATCCGAAACTTCATGAGAATATGAACTTCAAAATCTGTCGGCGTCACTTCGAGCCAAATTGTCTCCTGAGCGGCGGCAAACTGCATGCCGAGGCGGTGCCGACAGTGCAATTGGGACACAGTGATGTCAATATCTATCAGAATTTGGTAGGCATAAAGCACAGCGCCAGCACGACCAGCTATGATGATAACAGCAGTTTACGCACAAGCGTCAGCACCGTACACACTTGGTTGATGGATGTCGATGCGGAAACGAATGCTGTCAACAATATGCCGCCTGTCGGTAGTGTAGATGCCGTCACTGGTGGTGTCGGTGGTGCTGCTGGTGCTACTGGAGACGCTAATGATGATATGGTGCGCATGGAATATGAGCCACCTGTCGATTTGGAGCCGACTGTTGTCACTGAGAATATTGCCGATGATAATCTGGACTTGACCGACAACGCCTATATGCAAATGGAGGATGACACCTACTATGCGGACTTTGAGGAGCAACGTTTGTTGCCGCAAAGCAGCACTTTTATAGCTGCTGAGAGCGCGGAAGTGATTGACTTGGACGCTGTGGATGCTGTGCAAGAGCAATTTCCCAATTGGTCGCAAGACGATGCTGTGCTGGTGGATGATGATGACGAGGAGGAAGATGACGATGCGCTGTTGTGGCCATTGAATTAAATATTTCTAAGTTAAAAGAAGCAAAATTAATTAAAATTAGTTATTTAAGTGAAAAGTTAAAACGAAAAGTAAAGAGAGTTTATAATGAGCAGCAAAAGAAAGAAAGAGAACGGGAGAGAGAGTTAACGTTAGTGTAAGGGTTTAAAAGTGCGAAAGTAAAAATGAAAGAAATATACATATGTATGAAGAGATTATAGGAAGAGGGAGAAAGTGTGTGAGCGTGAAGGCAGCTCGAAATAGTGCACATATTTATGTGCATAATTATTGCATTATATACTATATATACATAAATCATTTTTTGTATTTTTATGAAATATAGACACTTTTGTACATCTATGAAATAATTCAACCATAAATGTATCTTTTTATATATTTTTTCATCTATTTTACATTTCTCTATTTTTTATACTAACGATTTTTTTAGTTTTTTATTTTTTTTTTTTAATTAAAAAAAATTTAATTTTTTTATTCTAGATTTATTAAGATAAATTTTGTTTGGTTTTAAAATATTTTTTTTTTACAATTTCCTTTGCTATGAACAATAGTTCATCCACAGGCAATTTTCTTTATTCCCGATCACTTACGAATTTTCACTTTTCATATCAAAAAAATACTTGCATACACTTTTGTCAAACAAAAGATACATGTGTTAACAGTAAATATGAAAAATAGTTAACAAAACTAAAAAGCCAGAAATCAATATTTTGTTGGTTTAATATACATATATTCATGTATTACATATACGTAAGTGGCAATAAAAATGTAAGAATTAATGAGAACAAAACTTATGTAACCTAATAATTTTTAAGCAGAAAATATGTTCCGAAACTGCAATTTCTTTCTTAAGTTCCTCATGAAACCTTGGAGTAGTTTTAAAATGTCGAAAATTATGAACTGGATTTTTTAACCTATGAAATAAAATTTTATATCAAACACAAACACTTGGATTTAATTTAAAACTAATATTTTTTATATTTTTTACAGTAATTTTTTATTACTATTATTATTATTATTTTTTTTTTTGTTTTGATTGAAAATAAGAAGTTTAGTCATTTCAAAAACGTTTGGAATTCAAAAACAATATACATAGATTAACATTAAAAGACAACAATGACACGTTTTACCTTTTTCTTTATTTATATGCAGGATTGAAGTATTTTTTAATTATGTTAAAAGCTTATTTTTTTGAAGATAACACGGGTCAACACAATTTTTTTTTTGTAGAGTCGTGTAATTAATCATAAATTTTACTCGAAAAAATACTTTAACATTTTTTTTAAGAACTACTTGAAAAAAATACTAAAAAATATTGAAATATAAACATAAAAATTACATTTTTATTTAACCAATTACTTTTTTTAAGACAATTAATCATAAATTTTACTTAAAAAAATAAATTTAATTACTTAAAATTTTTTTTTATTAAAGTTTGGTGTAAAATAATACCTGTAAAATAATGAAAATTTTTCAGGAGGCCAGAAACTTTAAAAAACCATTTTTTAAATTTTTTTTATATATATTTTTTATTTTTTTTTAATATATATTTTTTATTTTTTTTAATATATATTTTTATTTTTTTTTAATATATATTTTTTATTTTTTTTTTAATATATATTTTTTATTTTTTTTTTATATATTTTTTATTTTTTTTTAATATATGTTTTTTATTTCTTTTTAATATTTTATTTTTTTTTTTATATTTTTAATTAATTAATTTTTTTTTAAGTGAGTAAAATGTTATTTTTTTTATACAAAAAATGCAAGACAAGCTTTTAAAATGTACTCAGGTTTTTATTTCATATTATTTAACACGTTCTACTCGGCGTGGATCACCGGTGGTCGGGCACTGCGCTTATCTGGTTCACAACGAATTAATTTATCTGGCGGAGTGGGGAATTATAAATTTATTTTTGTGTTTTTTCAACATAAATAAAACTTATTTTTTATAGTTATTTCTAAAACAAAACAATTAGAAAAGTGACAATCTTGTGCACACAACGTAAAGAAATATAGATAAAATGCGGCGGGTAGAACGTGTTAAATATGGTAAAAAAACGAGTGTTGAATTAATCAAAAGCAAATTTATATTATATTATTCTTGCTATGAAAGCAAATTTTGTAAATTCGTGAATTAAAAAAGTAATCGATACAAAAAAAATAATTTTATATTTGGACTTCTTCAAAACGAATTTTCAAAATTTTTTTATGCATTTTTTAGTACATTTTTTATTTTTTCTTATTTTAATCAGATATTTTAATTTTTAGCTTTTAATTTAAAAAAAATAATTTTATAAAAAACTTTTTTTTTAATTAATTTTTTTTTTAATTTGCTCAATTTAAATTTTGTTAAATTTTTTTATAGTAAATTCGTTACCCAAACATTTACAAAGTTCTTTATTTTTACAAAACAAAATAAAAAATTATGAATGGATTATGTAAAATAGAAGTACATTTTCTTATCAATTTTATTTTACTTTTTCTATTTAAATAATATAATTTAACAGATCTAAAGAAGAAAACAGAAAAAAAAATATTGCCTTGCAGTTTATTATATACAAAAATATAAAATAAATTTAAAATGCTTTAGAAAATTAAAACATGTGTTTAAACCATTTTTAAAGCGTTTTTAAATTATTTATTCTTTTTAAATTTAGTACAAGTGGTTTGTACATGTGTTTCAAAATATATCATGAGTGAAAATTATTGATGAAATTATTAATTCTAAATTCTTGAAAAAAATGTTATTTTAAACATTATTAAATATATTTTTATCAATTTATTTTATTTTTTTTCAATTAGTAAAAACTTGTTTATATTATTTTGTTATATTTATTATTATTATTTTATTATTATAACTTTTTGTTGTAATTTAAATTACAACAGTTTTTAAATATAATTTTTTAAATAAAAATTTAGAAAAAATGCACTAAGTTGTTAAAAAAATCTTGCACTGAAATTAAAGTTTTTCACTTTTGTTACATTAAAATTGCTAAATTCTAATGTCGAAGCAAAATAAAAACGTTGGAAAATATTATTGCGCACGGCAAAACAAAATTTTATTATTACAAAAGAAATTCAAAAACATTAAAAACAAGAGCAAGAAGTGTATGCAATCAACGAAACAAAATTTTAAAATTAACTATAAATTAATTATTTGAAACTTACGCACTTAGCATTATAGTTATAAAAGAACAACAATTAATAAAGAATGGTAGTTAAATAAAGTTACAACAATATCAAGAGCAAGCAAAGTAAAAACTAAAAAATAAATTAATTTAAAAAATTCAAAGTTGATCTGAAAAAATATTAAAATTTGCGTATTAAGTGAAATATAATTAAATGAGATACACAAAACTTTTAACAAAAATAAAAAAAAAAATAATTGGAAAAAAATACACAAAAATGTGTTAGACAAAAGAATTAGACAAAAAAAAATTTGCAAATCAAAAAATTTAACAAAAATTAATTTAGCAAAAGAATGAAAGCTAAAAGAACAAAGAGTGTGTACATCATTTGGAAAAAAAATTAATAATATCAAAAGTAAAATGCCATAGTTTTAAATGTAAAAGAAAATTTAAAGACGAAATTATAACCCGTTAAAAAACAATATTTTTATTATTAGTTACTTAAAAAAATTACTGTACATTAAAAATGTGTATTTCTTATTTTATTATTTCTTATTTTTTTTTTTTGTAATAACATATACGCCACAATCATTACGGAAATAAAATAAAAAATGATTCCCCATTTAATGTTATTAATAATTAAATTTTAATTATTATGCTTTTCATTCAAAGAAAAAATATTATATAATTTTTTTGTTTAAGAAAAAATAAAATACAAAATAAAATCCACTAAACTTCCTGTTGCAAAAAAACAAAAAACAATAGAAATGATAATAAAATGCAATGCCATTTCAATTTAAAATTGAACTTTCTTAAAACGAACTTACTTATTTAAAACTAACCTCAAATTAAGTATTTGGTACCTAGTAGTTGCTAAGTATAAATTTTCATATTTTGAAATTTACTTTTGTCTTTTCTTTTTAATTTTACTCAGAAATATATATTAACATAATACTGTAATATCAACTATGTTAAATATATATTTTTATTATTTAGCACTAAGTATACCTTAAAAAAATAAAAAAGTGTATTATTAATCTCTGTTTATAGATACACCTACTTAAGCATTTAATTTTTTTCTATGCAGTAACTTGCCAAAAATTTGGAAACACGAGCTGTTTTTACAATAATACAACAAATAAATAATTATAAATTAAATTAGTTATGAATTATTAATAGCGAATGATGCATAGAATACAAAAAAATGAATTAGACAAAAAATAAAAAAAATTTAATCAGAAAATGGCACAAAAATTAATTTAGATTAAAAAAAATTTCTTAAATTACACTTTACAAAAAATATGCAAATTCATACATATTTATATACAAACCTTTTTTTTATTAAAAACAAGAATTATGTCCAAAATACAAAAAACAACAACAAAATGTTACCATTGGAATTTTTAAAACCATTTTTTAGTATATTTACTTTTTAACATTAGAAAAAAAAAAAAAATTATGTTACAAAATACAAAGCAAAAAATTAATCATGAATTTTTTTAAAATATTTCTTTCTTAGTTTTTTATTTGAAAAAATATTGAAGTTTTAAAAAATAATTAAAGATAATTACAAAAACAAAAAATTATCGAAAATTATCGAAAATTCTTGTAAATATTCTTTTTATTCATTTTTATTGCAAAAAATATTGCAGTTTATTAAAATTAATTACATAAAACAATAAATTAAAATAAAATTATGTTAAAAAAGTTTCCTAAAAACAAAAACACAAAATTGATAGCTGATTAAAATTAATTACAAAAACAAGAAGTTAATCGTGAAATTTAATTTTTTTATTTTATTATAGAAAAATAAAATAAAAATTATGTTAAAACTTTTTGAAAAATATTACGGTTTTTTAAACAAATTATTTAATCAATTACAAAAACAAAAAAATAATCTTGAAGATATTCGAAAAATAGTTGGTTGATTACAAAACCAAACAATTCATCTCGAAATTAATTTTTAATTTTTTTTTTAATTTCTATTTTTAAATAATTTATATTTTGTCAGAAAAATAAAATACAATAAAAAAGTATGTTCAGACATTTTTGGAGTATATAGTAAAACCAAAATATTAATAAGGTTTAAGAAAAATTAATTTTAATTAATTTTAATTTTTTATAGAAAAATTAATTTTCATAAAATTTTTTAATAACAAATCGTCAAAAAAATTATATTTAATTATTAATAAAAAAAAAAATATTAAACTCAATCAATAACTGATAAAATTTAGTTTTTTATTATAATCAGTGTCATGTCTAATGTTGTATATAACGCGTGAAATTATTTAAAAAAATGTAAAACTTTTAAATTTATAAATTTTCAAAAGTTATGCAAAGATATGCAAATTTAAAACCATTTTAAATAAGAATCAATTTATAAATATTAACTGTAATTTTAAAAATCCGTGAAACAATAAAACGCATTATTCCTGTGTTAATCCAATTTTTTGGCAGTATACTGTTTACTTACTCAAGAGACACCAATGTAGCAGTCGTACATACATACATAAATGTTCAACTATGAAATTTAGCATTAAGTGAAAAACAAAATGCATAAATGCAAAACATATACATACATACAAATAAATGAAAATAAAAGAAATTGTTTTAAGAAAATGTCACATTCATTGTGAATTAAAATAGTATATGATATATAGTATATTTAATATATATATATGAATGAGAATAAACGTGTTTATAAACCAAATTCGTCTATTTATTTCAAAGGTCAATGATGAGTAAGTGGTTTTAATGGGGGATGCAAAGATGTGATTAGCGTTATGCGGGGACTCTGCACACAGGACAGACATACTACTGTGCCCAAAAAATAAGGTGCCATTGTATTTATTTTGAAAATTTTTTATTTATTCTTCCAAATCAATTTCATTCCCTTCAAAGTAATCCCCTCCCGATGCAATGCACTTATGCCAACTGATTTTCCAATCTTCGAAACACTGGTTGTAGTCACTTTCCGGAATGGCCTTCAGTTCCGTCTTCGCTGCGGTTTGAATCTCCTGTATCGTATAAAAACGGTGTCCATGGAGCGGTCTTTTGAGCTCCGTGAATAGCTAGAAGTCGCACGGCGCCAGATCAGGTGAATACGGTGGTTGCGGAACGATATGGGTTGAGTTTTTGGCGAAATGATCACGAATTACGAGGGCAGTATGGGATGGTGCGTTATTGTGGTGTAAAAACCAAGCATATGTCTTTCCACAATTCCGACTTTTTTAGGCGGATAGCGTTACGCAAACGACGCATAACGTTCAAATAATATTCTTTGTTGACTGTGTGACCAGTTGGAAGGAATTCATAATGCACAACACCACGATAATCGAAGAAAACAGTCAACATGACCTTGATTTTTGAGCGACTTTGGCGCGATTTTTTGGTCTCGGCTTTCTTTTGGCACGATATTCGCTTGATTGATCGGTTGTTTCGGGGTCGTAAACATAGATCCAATTCTCATCGCCAGTTTAAATGTATTTCATGACACCCTGGTAGTCGGAAAGTATAGTTTCACACACTTCAACTTTTTTCCAAAAAATTCAATGTTTTCGGTATCAGTCGAGATTTGACGCGCTTGAGGCCCAAAGCATCCTTCATAATGGTTTTGGCTGAGCCTTTCGATATGCCAACTTCATCAGCAAGGTCTCTAATTGTTAATCGATGGTTTTTCAACACCAAATCTTTGATTTGTTGAACGTGAGCCTCTCGGTTGAGGTTGATGGTCGCTCTGGACGCTCTTCGTCTTCGACACGTTCACGGCCGGCTTGGAACTCACGCACTTGTAAAATTCTTTTTTGGTATCACTTTCTGCACCCCCCAACTAATCCCGAAAAATTCATCCACAAGTAATTGTTAATGCAATGTTTTTCAACACCAAATTTTGATTTGTTGAACGTGAGTCTCGTCGGTTGAGGTTGATGGTCGCTTGGACGCTCTTCGTCTTCGACCGTTCACGGCCGAACTCACTATACACTTTAAAATTTTTTTAGACATAGCCTATCACCTTTCTGCACATCCTCAACGTATCCACAGAAAATTGATTCCGTAAACAAAATTTAATCAAATTCTTTGTCAACAAATTTCGACATCGACATCGAAAAACGAAATATTCACTTTTAGAGCTACAAAACACGTATCTCAAACACTAATGAATATTTTGACATGAAACTTGATATAAATGTGACTGACAGTACTACCAACCTAAAAAAAAAAAAATTCACTAAATCCTTCGGCACGCGCAGCTTAAATTCGAATGTCACCTAATTTTTTTGGGCACAGTAGTATGTTTTAACGGATTATTCAAGTAGAGGTAGTTTTTTCAATAGCCTTAGCGTACGGGATAATTGAAACTCCCTCCGGTGGGATTGTAGAAGTTAAAAAGTACCAGGGGAGAACACCAGCCTGCGGAACCCACTGTTTAATTCTTTTCCGTTTGGAATTTCGACCTCGAAATAGTACGGATGATTGATGAAAACTCAAATCGTTCAAGGTCCACCTCTTCAGCCCTGAGGTAAGCGTGAATTTATCAATTTTTTAATATATGATTAACCGTGTAAAAAATTTTGACTCTGATAGGATGGCTCCTTTACGAGGTGGTTTTTCTTCACATTAGTTACCAAAATTGTCTAAGCCATTTTGGGCGAGTTGTCGATAATTTTAAACATTCAGTTGAACCAAAATTCTTTCTTAATTTAAATTTTCCAACTCATGAAAGGTCATGCTATTTCTCTGCTCTCACTAGCATTGAATACTTTCATAGCTGGAGAGCCTGAAATATTTATACAACAAGCTCATGTAAGGACATCTTTGTAACTAGTTGACTTCTTCTTCTTTACTGGCGTAGGCACCGCTTACGCGATTATAGCCGAGTCAACAACAGCGCGCCAGTCGTTTCTTCTCTTCGCTACGTGGCGCCAATTGGATATTCCAAGCGAAGCCAGGTCCTTCTCCACTTGGTCCTTCCAACGGAGTGGAGGTCTTCCTCTTCCTCTGCTTCCGGCGGCGGGTACTGCGTCGAATACTTTCAGAGCTAGAGTGTTTTCGTCCATCCGGACAACATGACCTAGCCAGCGTAGCCGCTGTCTTTTAATGCGCTGAATTATGTCAATGTCGTCGTATATCTCGTACAGCTCATCGTTCCATCGAATGCGATATTCGCCGTGGCCAACGCGCAAAGGACCATAAATCTTTCGCAGAACCTTTCTCTCGAAAACTCGCAACGTCGACTCATCCGTTGTTGACATCGTCCAAGCCTCTGCACCATATAGCAGGACGGGAATTATGAGTGACTTATAGAGTTTGGTTTTTGTTTGTCGAGAGAGGACTTTGCTTCTCAATTGCCTACTTAGTCCGAAGTAGCACCTGTTGGCAAGAGTTATCCTGCGTTGGATTTCCAGGCTGATATTGTTGGTGGTGTTTACGCTGGTTCCAAGATAGACGAAATTATCTACAACTTCAAAGTTATGACTGTCAACAGTGACGTGAGTGCCAAGTCGCGAGTGCGATGACTGTTTGTTTGATGACAGGAGATATTTCGTCTTGCCCTCGTTCACTACCAGACCCATTTCTTTTGCTTCCTTGTCCAGTCTGGAGAAAGCAGAACTAACGGCGCGGGTGTTGAGGCCGATTATATCAATATCATCGGCATAACTAGTTGACTTAATGATCGAATCTTCTTTTGTTTGATTTCATGTTTGGCACTGGTTGCAGTGTTTCTTCTAATTACAATACTCGAACAGCAATGAAGTATGAATGAGTGTGCAGTGACCAAGAGAGGTGGAAGATCGTAGAAAAACCCTCCCGGACTCGGAGTTCTCAGTGGGGTCCAGTGGTCTGAAACAATATTTTTTAGACTCAATACAATTAAATTCATGACAGGTTTTCTCTCTACGGCTTTGTGTGTGTGGATAACGAATACTAATACTGAAATCTTCTTAGATATCAATCGATCCCTACCCTTTGTGAGGGCTTGTTTTAAAACTGTTCAGGATGACTTTAAAGTAGATAAATAGGTGAGTAGTTCGGTATAAGTCCTTCCGGCGTCTTCCAAAATTTTGACTCCTTCATTTCTTAGTCTGCAGTTATAAGTTCTAATAAGTTCATTCATGATGTTATTTAATAGAGCATATCCTCTTTAATTGAAGATATTATGTTTAAAAACTTGTTTTCACAACCCAAAACTATATTGTGACTCCGAATTAGGTCTTTGATTCGATGTTGTCCTCTTCTGCTAACAAAAATACTTTGTTTCCCAATTATATCATAGATTTTGTTTCATAATATCTTCTGTACTTATATTCAGCCAAATCAGTTCATTATGGCTAGTAAATCATGAGGGATGTCTTACTCCTTTCCAGTTTTCACATTTAAAATTAAGATTATTAATGTTAGGATGTACTTAATCCAGGATGGATTTTGTATAACATTGTGAGTATTTCTAATAATATCAACAATTTCGCGTCCCTGAACAACTCCTAGAACTCAAGAACCATTTAACTCAGTCCAACACACAGAAAAAAAGTAAACAACTGCAATAAATAACTTTTAGGAATGCTGCTAAGTAAATAGTTGAGTTTTTTGAACGGAAACCTTAGCATTTCGATGATTATTAATGAAATAATGAAAATAAAAAAAATTTATTGAAACTTTAATCTCATTTTATTTTCCAAATCGGTTTGTGCGTACTAGAAATATATATATATATATTATGTATTTAAAGTCTTTAACAGCTTTAGGCACGTAAACCTCAACCGTCTTATATGTATAGTATTTTAAAGGAATTCAGCTAGAATAAACTTAAGCTGTAATAGTTTCTTATCAAACAATTATCGTTTAATCGATAGAAATTTGTCGAACCTAGTGTAAACAATTTATATTTACAAATGTTATACTACATAATGTTATTATTCTACTACATAATGTTATTATTCTAACAGCAAGATAACAATTTTTACATATGAATGTACGAAGTAATAAAAAAAGTATAATTGATCTTTAGTTGACAAACTTTGTGTGAACAAAGAGTGTACTAAAATCTAACGTAACAAAGTGTTTTTTTATATTTTAAATTTTAATAGAAAATGCTTAAACTCTAGAAAACAGGCAAACATAACCTCACAAAAGAGGCGACGTGTTCAACAGTGATTAAATACGCTTAAAAACGCAATTCGTGAGCATTGATTTTTTCATAAATCTCCGGTGTTAGCAGTTCATAGCGGCCTTTCGGCGTCTGATAGTAAATTGTATCTTTAATGGTAGAAGGATCGAAACCCTCTTTTTGCAAGTCCACTTTGCGCAACTTAAATGTGCCGGTCATATCGATTTTGGTGAGGAAACGCAAAAATTGTGGACGCGCATACGTAGGCAAAACCTTCGCCAATTTCTCGGCGAACACCTCCAAATTCACTTCGTTGTTAGGATCATAAATAGCAGCCATGCCAGCGCGTCCCTCTGTATGTGGTATCGATACGCCGTAAACAACAGTATCCTTATAACCTGCGACATTGCTAACCTGCGCCTCCACCTCGCTAGTCGACACATTTTCACCCTTCCAGCGGAATGTATCGCCGGTACGATCTTTAAAGAACAAATAACCGCGTTCATCCGCAACCAAAAGATCACCGGAGAGGAAAGCCATATCTCCTTTGTGAAATACGTCGTGTACGATTTTCTTTGCCGAAGCTTTCTCATCCACATAACCGAGAAATTCACGTGCTGAATTACCTTTTACAATTTTACCAATAAATACGCCAGGTTCGTTGGGTTCACACAGTTGACAGAGACCGTCGGGGCCGCGTATTGGCTCACCGGTATCAGGATCGGCACGCAGTATTGAGATGGGATATACTTTCGGTAGTATACGTGAGACGAAACCAATCGCACCGACTGTGCTATCATTATTCATAATATTTGCATTACCCTCCGTAGCGCCATAGAATTCACCTACTTTGGGTATATTGAAACGTTCAACAAATTGTGGCCAGATTTGCGGCCGCAAACCATTGCCAAAAATGAGACGCACTTGATGGGCGCGATCGTTAGGGGATGCTGGGGTAGCGAGTATATAGCGTGCCATCTCGCCAATGTATTGACCGACCTGTGGATAAGGGGAAAAAGTGTGGATTTTATTATGGAATAAAAAACCGATATGTGCTACTTATTACTTAAATGGAATGGATGGATGAACGTATGGATGTGGGTAGGTAGGAGAAGTGCAAACAATTCTCCTGCATTAAAGCAGAATTACTTAGACTTCAATTAATAAATGTAGATGATATGAAATATTGGTAGAATATGGAGCCGCCTAAAACTTCAAGTGTTTAATAGAAGGCGTTACTACTTACGGTAGCCTGGAATTTGACACAATCAGCAAAGTAACCGGAGGCGGAGAACTTCTTGCGTATCGCTACGGTAGAACCAAATAGAACAGACTGACCCATACTCATAATGCCGCCGGCAGTATGATAGAGTGGTAGTGGTGTATAGAAGATATCGTCCTGACGAAAACCCATGGTATAGTTAATGCCAGCCGCAATGAAAAGATAGCTGAAACGTTTATGAGTAATTGAGAGTTACAAGCCACAAACCACTTTAAACCTACCGCGCGTGTGAGATCACCGCCGCCTTAGGCAATCCAGTCGTACCCGACGTATAGATATAGACCAGACGATCATGATGATTGGCGCGATCCGCTGTGGTCGCTACTTTACGTTTCTCTACTGTTTCCAGTAATGTAGTCATATCACGCGCCGTTGCGATTACTTCCTCGTTTGCTTCATTATTGAATTGATATATCGGCACATCAGCGGATATATCATTACGTACATCTTCTACGGCATCTTTGAAACCCTCACCGAAAATCAAGGATTTACAGTGCGCCACAGTAATGCTGTGTAAAAGTGATGGGCCACGCTGATTGGTGTTGATCAATGGTGTGATAACGCCGATTTTCGACAAACCCAACCATATGCCGACGAATTCAGCGCGATTCTCTAATAGCAAGCCGACCACGTCACCCTTGCGAAAGCCTTGTGCGTAAAAGAGGTTCGCGACGCGATTTGAAAATTCATCCAATTGACGAAAGGTCCATTGTTGTGTCTCGCTGATTATCGCATATTTATTCGGATTCTGTTTGACTTGCATTTGGAATATGTCGGCGATGGTGAGATTTTCACGTTCATATTTTTTGGTTAGACGCAGCAGCTTAATGTAAGCCCAGAGTGCGCTGAAATGAAAGGAAACGAAAGAGCGTGCGTGAAATAGAGTTCGAGGGCAAATTTTTTTCTATTTTTCATACGATTTTAGATGATAAAATTAGTTCAAAAATCAAGTGCTAAAAATAGTTAGTTCTTATTTTTTTAATTTTTATTAAGATATGATCAAGTAAATTAGCATAACCAAAACAATCGTGTCCTCAAATTCAAAGATCATAAATTATTCCACAATTTTTTGCGAACTCCTAATTCGTAGCAGAACCAAACTTCGTAGATAAGCAATTACCGAATCGCAAATAAAAAATACTTAATCGTACGATTTTGCTAAGCGCACAACTAACCGAATTTTATTGACTGATTAGCATTTAAAAGTCATAAACACCTATGCAATGCTTTGAAGCTATCATTTGCTATTTGCTTACTTTCTGAGTTTTATACCCTTTGTTGCTGGTACGATCATTGCACTTTGAATCGTGTTGACCCAAGTGAAGCGCATGCTAAAAAGACTTCGTAAATACATTTACTCGAATTGCTTATGGGATAAGATTATCGTTAAGGGTTGTAAATATTTGTTTGCAGTTAAGAAAAGCTAAGGAAACAGCTACACGGGAGTTTATGTAGTGTTTTCGAAAACTTTAAAAAATACTTTTATTTCATGCTGTCTTCGCAGCAGCCCGTTATTTGAAATTTACATTCCAATGCTCTCTTGGCCCCTGAATGAGTTATGCGCCTAACTTATGTATGTTCCATATGGTCCATGGTGCTTCGATGTTCCAGTCTGTGAACATGAAAAGAGCTGATAAAACTATTATTATTCAGGGGTGTTGTGGAATCTGATAGTTGTCGGAATCAGAATTGAAGTCGAACAAAAAAAGATAGTAGGTGTCATGAATTGGTTTGATATTCGAAGCAGAATTGGTATCGTTTTTGGGTATCATGGAAACCAATTTTATCGGTTATGCTATCAGAAACAAAGCAAGAAGAAAAAAATCCGGATATTTAAAGATATTATATTTACAAAACATAATAAACGTAATTTTACACCCAAATGTGTCTTTTTTTATTCGATAAATGTTATCTCTTAAAATCTTTCTTTAATTCCGAACTCATTACACTTTTTGGTTTTCTTTTTCAATTTCTGTGGAAAAAAATCATATACCACTTTACACCCTGTCCAGAAAGTATCGGGAATTCTTCATTTCCCCCTCTCATCTCCCGCTTATATGGAAGACAGGTAAATTTAATTACGATGTCAAAAATTAGCGCGATCCGTCAACCAGTGTGTTTACAGCAGCTGTTTATGTCAGTCACCTCAGCTCTCGCGTCGAATTTGTTTTGAAGTTTTCAATTAACTCAAAAAGGTTTCCCCGGAGCGGTTCTTTGAGTACAAGGATAGCCAGAAGTCACATGGAGCTAAATCAGGTGAATACGGTGCTTTCTCAATGATATTTGTTGAGTGGTTGGCCAAAATTTAACAAAAAAAAAGCGTTAAAAAAATTTTGTAAAATTCAACTACTACTGAGGTCGACTGACATAAACAGCTGAAGTTAACACTCTGGTTGACAGATCGCGCTAATTTTTGGCAGCATAATTAAGGACAGTTGTACCAACTTAGGAAAAAAAAATTACCTGTCTTCCATATAAGCGGGAGGAGAGAGGGAAATGAAGAATTCCTGATACTTTCTCGAGAGGGCGTATGTACATTATTTTTAGAACTTCTCAGACGGGATATAGTTAAAATACCGAAGTTCAAAATGCCGACACATCAAAATACCGACAAAATTTAAATATGCAGTTTAATCAAAATACAAACAATCAAGTGTGTATTTTGTGTATTCTTCTGCTGTGTATTTTCGCTGCGAAAAATTCTTCTGGCGATTTTTACCATCGAAAAAAATAAATTGTAAAACGATTTTGCTAGAAACTACGGACGGAAAATGTTGCTGAAAAGTTTTGCGGAGTTCATTTTATCACGAACACAAGTATTTGAGTGGTACAGATCATTCAATGAAAGTCTTAATGTCTTCGAAAACTTGCCATATCAGAGTCGTTCATCCACATCTGTTAATGACGATATCAAAAAAGTTGCTCCAAGCTCGTCGTGTTGGTATCAGAGAGATAGCAGACGATCTCAACAGCACTTACGGATCGCTTCAACACATTTTTGTTAATGATTTGGGTATGAAGCGTGTCAATGCTTGACGACGTAACTGAAGACCTTATATCATGTTCAGACCGACACTTAATCACACGATTTCGGCTGTTGAGTGGTTTATGCCACTAATCTTATAAATTTATCAAGATTTCGACATACAAAAATGACAGTTCCAAATCACTTCATTGAAATGATTACTAACTGATCCACGCTAAATCTCTCTGTGCGACTTTGATTTTGCGCCATCTACTTGTCAGCATTGGAAATCTGTTACATTATCACAGCTGATTTAGACACATCAAATGGAAAAAATGTAAACAAACAATCTTTTTTTAAAGCAATAAATCTAATTTCACCTGAAAATCGACTTAACAAATAAAAAAAAAGCATTCATTATTTCTATTATATGGAAAATTTAAAAAAAAGACGGTTTTTATTTCAAAATACCATATGACAATCTTTACTTTTGATAAATATTAAGCGTGAATTCTTGAATGACAATAACAGTTGTTTTTTGATCTTTCTAACGGCAGTGAGAACGGGCTGATTAGTGAATGTAATTAAATGTAATCTAATCCCTTTAATTTTCGGTTTGAACATGGTATTACATATGTATGTACATCAAACGCATATCACTATTTTGGCTCAGGAGTTTACACAGATTTTAAAAGCCATCATATAGATTTATAGTCAAATACTTAAAACTAATTTTTTTTTATCACCAAAGGCCTTTTCCAACATTCTGAACGGTTCGGCACCAGACATTTAAATCCCCACACAAAATTTAATGGAACTTCTTTGTTGAATGAACTTTATGTACACTACCCTAACAATTATTTTGATGTGACATTTGGCACAGATGTCACTGACAGTCATACCAACCTAGAAAAAAAAAAACTATTTCGACGAATGGTCTTACTATTTTTTGCCCACAGTAGTACACCAAGAGGTTTTTTTTACAGTCGGTAGCATAATCGATATTGCTTGACAAGAGATAGCTTTGTGGCTCAAGTATGTGCAATTTATAATTTATTTCAATGAAACCATTTAATATTTTTTACGAAACTGCTTATTACAGACATTATTATAATACTTGCATGACTTATTGCAGGGCAATGCATTTCGAACTCAATAATTTCGTATTTACTTTAGATAAGTAGTCATTCACAAGTACATTCACCTAAAGTGGCATACACACGGTATACATACCTCATATAAACATATAAATCTTTAAGTGGTTAATGTGTAACGCTTTCTGATTATATCTACAGTTTTGATCGGCCTTATAAATAAATGTGTATTTGTGTACTTACATATGTATGTATATAAAAGCGAGTGTACCTACATACATAAACTACATGAATATATATCATATACTTGTAGGTCAATGACTGCCACCGTTGAAAGTGAATGTTTAAAATATAAATAAATTACATTCGTTAGTGAGTGCAGAAAGCCATAAAAATCTATTAAAAATATACATAGGTCGGATGTAAAGGAACTTAAAAATGTTTAAGTATACTTCATATAGTACACGATTTTATTACTGTTATTTTTACTGTTACTGAGGAGAGGGAAAATTAAAGCACAAAAAATTGACTTTTTGGTCGAGTGATTACACTTAAAACACACTCTAATTGAAGGAATAAACTATATATCTACGAAATGTGCTCCAGTATCAGGTATGGCAATTACTTTCAATACAAAATAATTCAGCAGATAATTCAGCGTCCTCAATCTTAGTATTGTGAAGGAATACAAGAAGGAAGTACTGAGACGACACGATCTCTGTATCTTACCGAGAATTTTGAATATAATTATCAAAGAAGACATTATTTCTAGTAGAAACAAATCCATCCCCGCAAAACTAATACCGCTGTGTAAACTGACGTTGAGCAATACCAAAAGCTCCGTCAGGATCGAAAAGGATCTTTCCGAGCTGTTCGAGGTTTCAAACAAGGCGACTCTCTATCGCCTTCAATCTACTGCTCGAGAAAAAAATTCGAGCTGCTGAGCGGAATAGAGAAGGTACAATCTTCTACAAGAGTGTACAACTGCTTCCGTATGCCGATGACTTCGATATCATTGACCATAACAACCGCGATGTTAATACTGCTTTCTCCATATTGGACAAAGAAGCGAAGACGAAATATTTCCTGTCATCAAACAGACAATCTTCGTATTCGCGACTTGGCTCCCACGTGGAACCATCACCAGCATCAAAAACAACGTCAGCCTCGAAATCCAACGCATAATAACTCTCTCCAACAGGTGCTACTTCGAACTAAGTAGGTAAATTCTACAAGTCACTCACCAACCCCGTTATGCTATACGCTGCAGAGGCATAGGCGTTGACATCATCGGATGAGTTGATCTTAAGAGTGTTCGAGTAAGGATTTGCAGAATATTTATGATTCCTTGCGCATTGTCAACAGAGAGTACTACAGTCGATGAAACATGATATAGTTCAGCGAATCAAGAGACAGTGGCTGCGCTGGCTAGGTCATGTTATCCGGTTGGAAGAGAATACTCCAGCTTTGAAGGTTTTCGATTCAGCACCCGCCAGTGGAAGCAGAGGAAGATCTCCACTCTGTTGGAGAGATCAAATAGGGAAGGATCTGGTTGCACTTGGTATCTCGAATTGACGCCAAATAGTGAAAAGAAAAAGAGTGGCAGACTCTGCTAAAACCGCATAAGCGATGTCTACGCCAGTAAAGAAGAAGAACATAAGTCAGGGCCAAGAGTAGACCGTGAGAAGACAAATAACTTTCATATATTCTCAATCTACAACAAAAAGATGGGTTCCTTCCTTGTTGGCTCATCAGCGTTGTAGTTTTTTTAATTAAAAAATCATCGTAGTCTTAGAGCTATAGTAGGAAGCCAAAAAGCCTTGATGTATAGGATTTAATAACACCGTCTGTTTGCCAAACTGATGTTGTGCCAGTACTTCAGCAGACAAGTGCTCGTAGGCTCTGGATAGCAGCATGGAAATCGCTCTAGTGCAATCTTGATAATTTCCTTTAAGCACGTCTCAATTTAAGGCCTTTATAATATAAATAAAATAAAGAGTCTTTAATGTTGCACAACTAACCTAGTACATATGAGATTGTGCAGGCATATAAAAGAATGTCAATATTTTCATGAAACTAGAAAAATTGTCTATTTATCGCAATGGCATTCCTTTAACAGGGTTGATAATGCTATTGACTGAAATCTATATAGGCTGCGCCACTAGTGTTAAATTCATAGGTTGTTTTAGAACATACTTACATAACCTGTGAGACACAAGCTTTTAAGTGCACCGGTTAAGTATCGTCCTTATAAATAATATTATGATCCATCAGTAGACTTTTATTGAACATTGTGAGTATTCGTTACTTTGCAATATACTGTTTACTCAGCGAGCTCAATTAAGTGCGAACTTTGATCGAGCAGAAGAGCTTTTTCACAACACCAATATGTTTAAATGTGTATCTAAATACATCAATAAAGCTAGATATTTATATTGCTGCAATAAACCACACGACATTGCACAATATGTAACTCATGTATAAAATGCTAATTCAATCATTTTTCCGGTCTACCGGCAAAGAAAAAATAAAAAAAATTGAAACTTGTAGTTCAGCGTAACAAGTAATCAAATCAACTACCGGTATACTAATGGATTCATGGATTGATATTGTGGTTATAGAATTATATGACTGTGGGTATTATAGAGGTATATTTAGTATTTATGCGAATTGTTGAAATTTAATATGCAAATGTGTGCATATCAACTAAAACATATATGTACTACATGTATCAACTTATGTAAATATGTATAGGTATATATATTTTTATACCCTGAACAGGGTACATAAGTTTGCGCAACTTCTTCAAAGTCTCTCAGTTTTTGTTATCGATTGATCTGAAACTCTACACAGGCCCATTTCTCCCCAAGAAGCTGTTCAGTTGTCGGAAGTGACGATATTGGATCACGATAGCAAAAGCTGTCATACAAATCGACCGGTGAAAATAAAGTTATTGTGTGGAAAACTTTTATTTTATTTTACAAGATACACTCACGAAATTTGACATGAACAATGTTACAATCTCCGAATATATTGTTCAGAACGGACTACTAAAGTATAAAGTTGTCATACAAACTGATAAATGAAAATCAAGCTCTTGTATTAAATATTTTTTTATAAATATATTCTGATCAGCTGTCCGAACTGTTCGTTAAATTCAAGTTCTTGTATGCAATCCTTTTTTATTGGATTAAGGGGCTATACCAGTGTGACACTTTCAAAAAAAATTTTTATTTGATTTTTCGATAGCTTATATTTCCATAAATATCCTGTGAATTCGGAAAGGTCGTATCTTGAATAGTTTTTGGATGCTAGCGTTCTAAAGAGCGACATTTTTCAAAACCAACGAGAAATCAACCGATTGACTTCAAATTAAAACTAAGTATTGTTGAATACATTTACTATACAATGACTTACGAACTTTTTGATTGGTTGAAAATTGTCAATTTGGCATTAAAAAAACGACAATTTTTTACGCAAAAAAAAAAAAACATTTTTATTCCAAATTTCGCCATTTTGTTAATATTTGATATTTTTCAAAGAATGGAAATATCTTTATGTTTAATAAACTTTTAATTTTTTTTTGTTTCAGCTACTCATTCGGCCGGAAACATGCCAGCAGTCGCGGCACATTTTTTTTTGCACTTTCAAATACAGCCCATAACTCCGTTATTTTTCAACATTTTTGTAAAAAAAAAAAAATCTTAAAATATAGCTGAAAATATACCTTATTACGTTCAAAGAAGTTCGAAATATTCAATTACTTTCTCTTAAAAAAATTTTTCATGCGTCACACTGGTATAGCCCGTTAAATATCTCTACGAAATTTGACGTAGCTAACACTAGAATTTTCGATCGGTTAACTAAAGCATGAATATGTCGTATCAAACTGATTTTGAAAAAATCGATTTTCGATAGTTTATAATTTTGAAAATAATATACTACAATTTCAACCCAATGCCTCAATTAGTTTTTGAGTTAAAGCCTTTTATAGGCTAGCCACTCAGTTAGGGTTTCAAGTTAAAAAAAAAAATACTTTTTTTTAAATTTTAAAAATACGGGTAGTTTTGTTTTCTGAAATTTAAAAAAAAAAACACCATCATTTTGTAAATTTTTTTATCACCATTGTACGGAGAATATCTTCTAGTTTATAGAGGATTTTTTATTTTTAAGTTTCAATCACGAAAAAGACTGGAATCACTACAGCAGTGGGGAGCCTTTGTTTTAAGCGCCGTCTGAAATCTCATACTCAAAAATTAACGGGTGATCCAAATAGAGGTACTGACATATGGAACGACTAAGCGCATTTTACGTCAAAACTCAAAATTGAAAGCGTACAAAACACAGTTTGTGCAAAAACTGAAGCCGCTCGGCCTTTCCAAGCGACATCGCTTCGCTGTATGAGCTTGTGAAAAGTTTCAAGAAGATCGGACATTTTCGAGCCAATTTGGCAAAACATTTGAACGTACAAGCCATAAAAATAAAACTGTTTTATTTGATAAATATTCTTCACGAAATTTAGGATAGATTATAGTCCTAAGTAACGCTAAAATCTCGCAAAAAATTGTTCAGATCGGACTACTGGAGCATATACATACATAGCTGTCATGCAAACTGAACGATCAAAATCGATTTCTTGTCTGCTCACTTTTTTTATTTGGAAAGGGTATTATAACTTCAGTGCAACCGAATTTGCCGCCTTTCCTTGTTTTTATGTAAACACATGACAAATACAACGAAGATGCACTTAAAGTCAATCACGTGAAAATATAACTTGAATTGCCTATAAAATAGCAAACCACATACTATTTCTCTAATTACCGCAAGCAATTGTAATTGAATTGAAAGAATGTACTCGTATCGATGTATTATTTGCAAATGGTTTTGCACTCTAAGTCTTCTTTGCATGCAATTTTCATAATAATTTATTTTTTGTTTGAATGGAAATTTATTTCCTGCTAAGATTTTTAAATAAAATGCAAATATTTGAAAAAAAAAAATGAAAAGAAATTAAAACAAAATATTTTTTTAGAATGAGTATAACCAAGTCCGTTATGATTTACCTACTTAGCGTTTATAAATACGAAAAAATACATATATATACATATATACATAGTTATTTAAACATATGCTAATATTTGAACAAATTCGCACAAAAGACGCCTCGAAGTTTCGCCTCAACTTCGTCAAGGTTGCTGCAGCATAACAAACTGCTTTTCGTCGATTTTCATAAACGAACCACCAATCTCCGACATAATCAACAGTCAACCAGCTAGATACTTCAAGAAAGCTGCACGAAATGCACAAAAACAAGTTTCATACAAAAAATAGTGGCGAGTAAAGCAGAAATATAGATCTCAGAGTGGTTTTATGAGACAGAAAACCTTCATAACATGAATGTGAATGTATGTATAACAGTGAAATATGTTCAAAGGTCGAAATAATCTTAAGCGCACTGGGTCGATTTTTTTTGCTTTTTTCAATGCAAACTAAAGTGTAAGCGAAAAATGCAATATAACAAAAATTAAGAGAATAATACGAAATTATTCTTTAGAGAGAAAAAATTGGATAATAGGTAAATTGGTAGAAACGCTTTTAATTCAACAATAATAATAATACATAGTATAATTTTATTAAAATTTGTATTGATAAAGAAGAATGTTAATTAGAGGTGTACCGAAGCACCACCATTTACAAATTAAAATAAAATCCATAAAAGAACAACACTTTGATCGATCAGTTTGGCAGCTCTCTGCTATAGAGATTCGATATCGGGAATTCCGACAAATGTGCAACTTCTTGAAGAAAAAATCAGTTTCAAAGATCAAAGCAAAGTTTCAGATCGGCGTCTCAAAACTGAAGCATAATTCGCATATTTGCAAAGAGTAAGGCATGGCTAGTTTGACTCAGCTCGTAACGCTGATATTTTTTGTATATAACGGGTGATCCAAGTAGAGGTATTTCAATAGCCTTTGTGTTAAGCTGTCATGTTATTTTTGTTCAATATTGTTTGGCATTTCATCAGAGAAAGACTTATGTTTTAACAATGTTTACTTTTTAACGAAAACTCACGTTCTGTAGAGAATCTGTTTCGCGTGTTTCGCTCAACTTATGGCGCATTTTAGGTCGAGATCTTAAATTGAAGTGTACAAAATACACCTTGTGCAGAAACTGAAGCCGTCCGACCTTCCCGAGGGACATCGCTTCACTCTATGGTTTTCGAGCCAAATTTTGTTCAGCGATGATACCCATTTCTGGCTCAATGGGTATGTATACAAGCAAAATTACCGCATTTTGGAAGAAGAGTAAATTGAAGAGATTAAAGAGCTGCCATTTCATCCACAAAAAAAAAGACAGTTTGGTGTGGTTTGTGGGCCGGGTGAATCATCGGTCCATATTTATTTAAAAATGATGCCGATGAGAACGTAACCGTCAATGCCGACCTTTATCGAGCCATCATTACCGACTATTGACGCTCGTGATCTCGGCGACATTTGGTTTCAACTAGACCGCACCACCCTCCACACATCGCAACAAACAATGGATTTATTGAGAGAACACTTCGGTGAGCAGATTATTTCACGTTTTGGGCCGATCGTGTGCTAACACACCTTTAGACTTTTTCCTGTGGGGAGATGCAACGCAATCCATTGATTTAATAAACTGACAAATGCTAATCAGATATATGAGTTGTACACAGTTGCTTGTTTAAATCTCAATTTTAAACGAACGCTCAATACAGCCCTCAATTTATCGCATTTTACATACATCAATATAAATAGTATAGTACATATATACTTCAAAATACTATATACTTATACTATATATAGCGTATATGCTAAATTGCCGATAGTGCTTAATTAAACAGCGCCCAGTACATACATGAATTTATACATATTTTATATATAAATATGTAAATACGAGTACTTATATACATATATGTACATATAATACATATTCACATATATTTGCTAGCGATCACCAACAGCACGCAATGTAATGATTGAAAGTGACAATGAAGTGGTGAAACGAAAATGAAACAGAAAATGTTCTTCAAGCGCCATATTTGTACGTAAAGCAATTCTGTAGGTCAGTGGTGGCGTCCGGTACATTGAACGGTAGCCAGCAAAGCTTTGTGATATTACTTTACTTTTGCTTTTAGCATTCCACTACTACTAATACTAACTTTTTCGTTTTGTTATATTTTTGTTTTTGTCATGTTTTTTGTTTAGTTGTTGAATTTTATATTCACGGCGATGGTGGGCAATTAGAATTTTAATTACTTAAAATTATAAGTTTATTGTATAAGAATTATATATGTATGCACACACTTGTATATATACAGACAGCATGCATATCTGTATTCACACTTATACAAATTTGAAAAAAAAAGTTTAAAAATAAAATTCAATCACATGTAAATAAGAAGAAAACTTGTACGTAGTATGATCGCCTAAAAAACCCAGTTTTTGGGATTATTTTAAGAAAATGCCGCGTAAAATGTTTAAAATCTTAAATGTTTTTATATTTATTTACAATTATATGAAGGTAATATCTTTACATTACCTACATCATGCCATATAACTTTTTTTCAGTGGAGTTCGCAGTTTTGCCGGAAATCAGCATAAACCGTTTTTAAAAATTCAACCACCGCGTCCCTCTCTTCCCCTTCCTTTTCTCGCCCAGAAATCACGCATCAATTATTTTTCCTTTAATGTACATATGTTATTTTATCTTTCGTTGACGATAGTTTGTTTTTAGTTTTCAAGATTTGTCTATCCTAGTCTATTTATCGCAGTTGAAAATAATACAACAAAAAATCAATTTGCAAAAAAATAAACAAAATTTAAAAAAATCAAATTGTCGTCAAAGACTAAATGATTTTTGGCCAACATTCATGCATACATATGTATGTACATATATTAACATTATATACTAAAGAAGTTCTAACGTAAGGGATAATCGAAAATAATAATACACTGAGCTAAAAAAGTAAATATGAAAATTAAATTTAAAAGAAGTTGAAAGAAATGTTTAATTTTTGTAAATAAATAAAAAATATTAAGTTTTACATATTTTTAACTCTCTGTTTAGTTTATAAAAAAATATTGTGAGTTATTCTCTAAGTAAAAAAAATAATTCGTACACTAGAGGTTAGATAGGGATAATCTGGTAGGAAAATGAGCCACGTATAGACCAGATGGAGTTCAGTTACTAGGTCCATGAGAAGTGGTCATCCTTTCGGATGTCTGTGTGAATTTCAACAGACTCTGTGGCTTCACCATCCATACCTCTTCCAGTGTATCATAACGTGGGGACTTCAAATGCTTAAAACGTAGTCTTGCCAATGCGGGACATATGCACAAAAGCTGCTCCATTGTTTCCCTGGTGCTTTGCTCTAGACACTTCCTGCAGTCTTCTCAATTTCAGCTCCATCCTGCACGCATGTGTCGCCACCAGACAGTCCACCAGTCAATAAGAATTTTTTTTACTTCCGATCTATCGTTTTGTACATAACTTCTACAGTTTTCCACCCAGGTTTTGATTTTCTTTACCATGCTTCTGTTCAGATCGTTATATAAACAATTCATGGATTTCCCAATTATGAGCACGTTTTCGGATGTTAGTCTTACACTATTCTTGACAATCACGTCCACTATTTCATTGCCCTCGATGGCTTCGTGGCCTGGCACCCAGTAGATGTGAAGTTACTTGCTTCTGGCAACCTTTCCACTGCTGCTCTGCTTCCCAAGACACTTCTGGCCGAAATGCGATACCTCGATTGTTGCTTGGCTGTATACGTAGATGTTGACTCTGGAATTGCTTGCAGGTGCATTAGAGGCCAGCTCCGCGACTTTCGAAATAGCAAAGACCTCAGCTTAAAATATACTGCAGTGTCTAACTCTTGACATTGTCTTGTCTAACTCTTCTCATTGAGCCATCTTTAGGACGGCTATCTGGGACAGTAAATTACCAATGCAAGAAAATCAGATTTTCTTATAAAACTCACTTTTTGAACCAATTTAACAAAAACAAAATCATTGCAAAAAAAAGGATCTACAGATTAATGAAATACTAAAATTGTTTCAACAAGGTACCTCAGATACAATCACCAATCATATATGTAAAATCAGGCAAATGTTCGATAATGCTTATATTAGTTATATGGAGAGTAGGTCAAATTTTCGCCCAATTTTATCCTTTTTAGGCACAAAGATACACTGTTATGAGTAAAATACGCTCTCGCATTTTCACTAAGATATCTCAAATAATGGCGAAATATGCGGTATAAAGCCACCCAGAAGTTCGAAACGTTATATAAGGGAAGCATTGATCCGATTCAACCCTTTTCTAGAATACAGACATACTACTATCAGGAAAGGATTCTCTCCTGAATTTCAATTATATATCTTACACATTAACCGATATTTTCAATAAAAAGGCAACTATAGGTACTGGGCCCATATATTCGGTACTCAGGGGCTTTAACAGTTTTTGTTGGATTTGGACTGCAAGAGTATAAAAATAAAAACAAAAATCATTAACTTCTGTCGCACCAAAGCTGTAATACTCACAGAGGCGAGTTTCTTAAAACATGAAAGGGTATAAACAAAATTTTATCTTGATCATGTTCGGCCAGTTTGTATGGCAGCTATATGCCATAATGGCCCTATCTGAACAATACGTTCAAAATTTTGTAAAGATATCTCATCAAATAAAAAAGTTTTCCATACAAGACAGCTATGTTATAATAATCTGAAGGGAACGTTGCCTTGCACAAAAATGCATAATAAATTTAGTGAAGATTTTGCTTGAGCAGTTTATATGACAGCTTTATGCTATAGTACTCCGATATTTGAGGTTCCGACAAATGGAGAACAAACCTGCTTCTTAGAGCGATAACTAAAACTTTTCGGAACTATTTCACTATTTCGCTTATATACAGACGAATAACGATAAATATGTTTGTATGATAATTAGAAAATAATTAGAAAATAAAAAAAAAATAATAAAAAATAATTTAACCAAAACCTGTACAGTTATTATATTCGTAAATCTTCTCTCTTAAACAGCTAATTAGTGTCAGTGTTATTTGTATTGTGTGAGGCAGTAAACAACAAAATTGAATAAATGCCTTGAAGTGCATTAAAAAATATATTAAATAATGAAAATAAGTATATGCAATGTATAAATGTGTATGTATTCTATATGCACATGCATTGTATAAGTACATGTTGCATTAGTTCCTTTATTAAAAAGCCATTTGCGCTTCTAGTCAATTAAAAAATTCTAATTCAGTTATGCGAACCACCGAAAATGGTTGCCTAAACGCTGGTCAATGGACGCATTACTTCCGCACTACACACAACGAATACGACGAACAACCTCGCTAGCGCAGACGCATGCGTCGTCACAAAGCAAAGCACAGTAAAAAATAAAACTACAAATAAAAAAAAAAAAAATTGTTGCTTGTTGATTCATTAAGAGGCAGACAAGTGAAGCGCGATGACACCCAAAGTTTGCAACGTCATTAAGCGACACGCTTTTAATACAAAATGTGCTTTTCCACAACTACTAACACAAATACTAATGCATACAAATATATATCTACATAAATATGTAGTTTAAATGCATGTGTGGTAATAGAGGAAGTAGGTAATAGCACCAGCGTTAGTACAAGCTAAGTTCGGATGACCATTACTGAGCATTGGAGACAAGCCAAATTGCCCGTCATCGACCCCTTATCCACACTTGTTTATGAAGCTTAGCCATTTTTATGATTTTATCCACAAATGTGATTCAAGCTTCGATTTTACTTTTAATTTGAGTCCCACTTAGGCTAGCCAACCGGCTACGTTGATTCCATTTCAATTGATTTTGATTATTTTCGTCTTTTGTTGTTGTTTCTCTTTATTTCTTTAATTTGTATGCATGTTACCGCTGGACATTGTTGACTTGCATAGTTGTTTTTGTACCGTTTACCTTGAACCTCAAAGGGTCGTACGTGCGCTAAGTCGACTTTGATATAATATGTAATTTTATAGATGCATGTTACTCTAAAAGTGCAATCAATTTTGTAAGCATGTATATTAGGGTGTGTAATTTTTACCCGACTTTTTTTTCAACTATAAAACAAGCGAAAAACTTTCAAGAAGGTAAAATACAAGCCTGGTAAATTTTGGTTAAACACGTCAACAAAATAATAGAATTGGTGTTTGAGAATCGACGATTAATCGACAGAGATCTTACCGTGATCGTTGGAATATCGAAAGAATCAGTGAAAACCAATTGGAAAGATCATTTGGGCCTGAGAAAACTGAAAACACGATTAGTTCCTAAATCACTAAATTTTTTCAAAAAACAGCGGCGCATTAACGTCTGTGAAACAGTGCTTTTTGCCGACCAGAATAGCATGAAACTTATTATTACTTCTAGCGATGAGTCTTGGGTCTATGCCCACGACCCGGAAATAGAAGATCAATCGGCTAAATATCGTGGCAGAGATGAGCCAAAGCCAAAAAAAACACGTCAAAGCTGGTCAAAAATCAAAGCTATTCCGGAAATTGACTTTAGCAACTATTTCGAGGATTGGAAAAAACGTTAGCACTAGTATTTTGGTGCCAAGGGGGATTACTTTGAGAGAGGCGACGTAGATTTTGAAGAATAAGTTAAGAATATTACTCTTTTTTGTTCATAGTAGCACATGCAAACAAATTTATGGTACATTTGCAAAAAGTCAAGAAAGTTTTATTATTTATCAATATTTATCAATATATATTTATTTTAAGTATTTTATTTATCTTTGCAGAAAATTGCAATTGTAAAGTGCATAAAGCGTAAATATTTTGCATTGAGAATATCATTTTTTTTTTTACTATTTGCTGCGTTTTATGCATTTACTTATACTAAAAACCTACTTATTATTTCATTCACATCAGTTGAGTTCGCTTTTATTGTAAATGCGACTATTGTTGAACAATCAAAGCCTAACTCAACTGATCTTGCTAGTTCACACACACACATACATGCACACATCAATACTGCTACAGCATTTACCCACGTGCAGAGCAGGTAACAGACTATTACTTGACTGATTGATTAGGTAACTGATCAGCAGAGCGATTACTTTGTAAATTTTATTATATTTGCAATTAAATTGAGTAAAATTAAAAACATGTTTTTAAGCAAAGAAAAAAGGAAAGAAAGCATATAGTCAATGAAAGAAATTATAAACAAATCAAAAACTGAAAATTAATAGATAAATATACAAGTAAAAATAAAGTAACAATAAATAATAATAAACGAAATATAAATGAAAGCAAGAATAATAATCATACAACAAAACAAAATTAATAAAATCTCATACTACAAATGCAATAAAAATATAAGATAATAATAAAAAAATGTATGTTATTCCATACATAAGGTCACAAGGAAAAAATTTAAAATAATATTTAATTAAAAATACTCTATTTTTTATTTTATTTCCTTAAAGTAAATGGTTCGCTCGCTTCCGTTCTGGAAATTCGGATGTGAAAGATTCACCTCGCTCTGGTCGACCTATCGTTGAAAAAGTCGATAAAATTACGGAAAAGATTGACCAGGACCGTCACATAAGCCATGATATCGCTAAGGAACTTAACATTCATTATCAAACGGTTTTGAACCATTTAAAAAAGGCTGGCTAAAAAAGGGTACCACATGAATTATCTGTGAAAAATTTAATGAACCGAATTAATATCTGCGATTCTTTGCTGAAACGAAATGAAATCGAACCATTTCTGAACCTAATGGTAACAGGAGACGAAAAGTGGATCAAATACGACAATAATGTGCGAAAAAGATAATGGTGGCTAAGCTCAACAAATGGTCGCAAAACCAGTATTGACGCCTCGAAAAATTATGCTGAGTGTTTGGTATGATTGGAAAGGAATCATCCACTATTAGCTGCTTCGGCCTGTTCGAACGATTGATTCCACATTATACTGTCAACAACTGATAAGATTGAAGCAATTAATCGAAAAAAAACGCCAGAACTGTTCAACAGAAAGAGTTTCGTCTTCCATCAAGACAACACTAGACCACAGACATCTTTGATAACTCGGCAAAAACTAAGTTGAAGTTTGATTAGAAATATGAAAACACTTTTTCGACTGAGTTACAACTTTGTTGCCCTGGGCACTTTTGTAGAGTAAACAATTCTGAGAAATATGCGTCTAAAGTCAAAGCGATGCCATAAAATACCTCTGATCTGTAGGAATTTAAAGATAAAAAATCACGATTGTAGTATATTTTCAATGGAAAATTTTTACATGCCTTGGTCCAGTTCTTAATGTTAATATTAAGGGCTAAAATTCTCAGAGAATTTTTTTAGGGTATTTCCAAGGAAATTTCGTGACGGGATTTAATAAAATTAATAGTTCAAAAAAACAAGAACACCCTAATGTTTATGCATATGTATAAAAGAGTCAAAATACAACTTTCTTTATTTTAATACCAATGTGTCATGCAAAACATCATCAAAGGCTCGAGATAAGAGTGCTTAATTATTATATATATACATATATATATATATAAATATATATATACATAACATACATATGTGTATATATATAATTACGTGTTTATTCATTAAGTAAAATGTAAATAGAATAATATTTATAAATAATTAAATTTTGAACAGCTGTTGTTGTGAATTTCGGAAGTACATACATATACATAGAAATACAAACATATAAAACATACTAGAATTGAATACAATGATATACAATATGTTATGTATATATGTACATTGCTAAGTATGTATATATTGTAGCACTTAGATGGTAGACTTTGAAAAAACCCGTTTTACTGGAGAGTCAACTTTAAGCGCAAAAATATGGCAAGAATAAAGTATCACAGCAATTATCCTAGATACATATGAACATATGTAAATTCAATCTTAATGACATTTACATATACACACAATATATAAATATGCATCTGTGTATCGGGTGATCCAAGTAGAGGTACTTTTTTCAATAGCCTTTTTATGACAAGCCACGCGTGAGTCGTGTACAAGCTGTGATTTTCGTTCAGTATTGTTTGGCATTTTATCATGAAAATGACTTACTGCCTGAACAACGTTTACAAATAGTTCAACTTTATGTTACATATTCGAAACATCATCATCCATCTTGAGACCAAGCATTCATTATTGATCATAGACTACGTCCAGCACGCAGAAAAGATAGCAGCCGTAGCTGAAAGTGTACACGGAGACTGTGGAAAGTCGATTCGGCGCCGTTCGCAGCATATCTTAAATTTAAAATGCACACAATATAACTTGTATTAGAACTAAAGCTTCTCGACCATCCCAAGCGCCATCGCTTCGTTCTATGGGTTCTTGAAAATTTCCAAGAAGATCCGACGTTTTCGAGCCAAATTTTGTTCAGCAATGAGACCCGTTTCTGACTCAAACAACATAAATTGCTGCATTTGGGACAAAGAGTAACCTAAAAAGATTCAGAAGCTGTCATTTCACCCAAAAAAAAAAAAAAACGGTTTGGTGTGGCTTGTGGGCCGGTGGAATCATCGGTCTATATTTCTTCAAAAATGACGTCAGTGAGAACGTAACCGTCAATGCGACCGTTATCGGGCCATGATAACCGACTATTTGATGCCTGAAATTGAAGCTCGTGAATTCGGCGACATTTGGTGTCCACAAGCCGCGCCACTTTCCACGCATCGCATCAATCAATGGATTTATTGAGAAAATACTTCGGTGAGAACATAATTTCTCGTTTTGAGCCGGTCGATTGGCCACCAAGAACGTGTGATATCACACCGTTAGACTATTCCCTGTGAGTATATGTAAAGTCTAAAGTCTATGCGGACAATCCCGCTTCGATTCAGGCTCAAATGAGTCATCGAAAGTTGGACTCAGCTCAAACATTTCCCATTAAATTTGCAGTTTCTGCATTTTTTTCTTAAGAAACCTAGAACCTCGATATGGATCACCCCCTATATCTATATTCTACTGCTTTTTGAAAAATTGTACATATGTTGACTTGAGTTAGGCAAGTTTAGCTGCATGTACATGTGTATCTAAAAAAGTAGAATTTACAAAAGTATCTAAAGCCAATACACGCAAAGACCAACCACAACATTTTGACTCTTTGGACTCGGTTGCAGTCATTGTGACACTTTTAAACGTAACCGCTAATTGCAAAATCAACAACAGCTTCACCACATTAGTGCATACATACACCTATACGTATACCATACATATATATATATATATATACCAATGTAAATACGAGATGTATGTAGGTCGAAGACAAATGAATTGCGCAGCCGCTCACATCTAACAAAGTTAATGACTTTTTGGTATACTTTTCAGTTATTCTCTTCTTCCCAACATCTTAATGAGTCGAAAATATATTCAAAATAAAGTATATCCTGTTGGTTTGAAGGGAATGCTTTAACATTTCACTTAAATTAAGAACTACAAAGGAATCAGTGTTCCTAATAGCACATAGTAAATTTAAGGAGAGTATTGAGTCACTGTTTAAGGTTTATGGGCAAACAAAGAGAGTAACTAAGAATATGAGCCCAAATTATAGTAGAATTTTTGAGACGAATGCATATTTTTCATTTTTACTAAAAATCGCACAACTTTAAAATTTTCTAAAACTATTTTTCGTCGTATCGCGAATTTACATATAAAAGGTGCTAAACGTTCATATTGATCATGCGATTCGAATTACAAAATATTTAAATATTTTCTAATATGGAACGCGATCCATCAATATTACCTAGTAAACGTTCAATATATACGAGTAGCATGCATATCAAGATCCTGGGAGACGGTCAATATGTAATGAACGTGTAGCAGTCGTTTTATAAAATTTTATATCTAATAAATTCGACCATCTATAACAAGCAAATATATAAATGGTTTCAATGTCACTAGTTTGTCAAAAAAAAAAGCGAGAAGAGGCAATTTGATTGAGAGTGAGATCAAGAAATATAAAAACCAAACATGTGAATTACGCGAATGTATGTTTGTATATTTGTATGTTCGTCTGCTTATGACGAGCTTTCTAAACACTCAATAAAAACAACGTTACGACTGCGTATTCTAGCATAGAAATGTAAGATATTTTTGGAATAGCCGAATATAGAAGTAAACAAAACTAAAAATTTTCTTTGTTTGACTAACCACAATACTGTTATTTGTTGTTAAATATGTTTAATAAAAAGTGTATTAACAAAAACAAAAAGGTTTAAGCCTTTTGGCATTGTCTCCGCTAAAATATAAACCTGTTATGAGTTTATGTATTTTATTTAAATAATTTTCTTCTGTTGTCTATACCTACTTTATGACTTTTAGACACAACACAAAAACAACTTTTTTTTTTTAAATAAATATGTGCATATGTTTGAAAAAAGTGAGCAGTGTAGTGGTGCAACTCACGTCAGATCACGCTTTGATGTTACAGCTGCAATGTAAAACCAACGCCAGCCGACTTTCGTCACCAATACAGCGATCAGCGTGACGGCTACTGCCGGTGCAACCGTAACAAGCCAGTTCATTGCGATTTTTGTTTTGTTTTCAAAATCAATAGTTTTCCACCACTTCTTAACCGGTTACAACGCTAAGAGTGATTGCAGAACGCACTTTCGAAAATATTCAGGCGCGTACTTTGAACGAAAATTCAATACACGAAATATGTCTGAATAATTAAATTAATTAACACCACGAACAAAACGCACTTCTACGGCATACGTTGTTCGTACGATACGTGGCCAGATGGACTAACTAACACGCAAGTCAACGAAAAATATTCACCCGCCTTTGGATTGAACGAGCGAACCGCGCACAATGGCGTAACAGCAACGACTGAAGCGCACAGAAACCAAACGCGACCATAGTAATGAATACAAAATAATACAAATTCTGACGTATTGCTTCGCTCGCATTTATGTTTGTTCCTATGTTTGACAGTATCTCACATACAAAAAAAAAAAATATGTGAATGAATATAAAAAATAAGAAATATACAAAAGATAATGTTAAGTAAAGTGTTCCAAGAGTTACCATACATCTATTATTCAATATAATTAACACTTTTGTACTTGTATTTGTGCTTGGTCCGCAATTCCAAATGTTCCAACACGCATTCACAGCCTCTGTGGAGGTCTTCCACCCCCCGATATTTAGCAATCCATTTCATTCCAGAGAGTCAACACAGTTAGTATTGGTATTGGTGTTATTCTCCCTCTCTGCCTCTCTCTCACTCTCTCAATCAGTTCTCAGCGAACTTTACTTTTGGCTCTTTATCGCTCAACAACTTAGCTTCACAACGATCTTTTCAATTTTGCATTAATAAATATTTGCTTTGAAATTACCAGTGGAGCATAGAGAAGTGCTCCCCACTGTATTGAATATGTTACGCTCACAAACATTCAACAACATGTGGTATTCACAAGTGGTTGGAAAATTTAATGCCAACAAATAGTGATATAAGATCCAGTAAATAAAAATCTATAATCTTTTCACTAAGGGGTTATATCCACTTGCATAATAGAAAAACTGCGTTTCTGAGTGATTTTTTTCTTGTGTGTTAGAGGAGGCGTTTTACTCCAAAATATAGTCATAAATATTATTTAAAAAATTAGTAAAAATAATATACATTTGTATAATTTTGAAAAACTTTGGATGCATTTTTACCCGTAGCCGATCTCCATGCGGACTTCCGAAAAAAAGTGTCTGGAGCAGAGGAAGATTGTTCTGTTTAAAATTAGCTCAAGTCAAATAACCAAATAAATGCATAATTACAATAGATAAATATAGGTAATGATCAAACGATGAATTAAAATATTGATTTTTTAACAAAACGGTGACTTCACAAATAAGTCGTTTTTTTGTAAATCTCTAAAAACAGCATTTCGTTTATGCGAATCATTCGCCATAGACAAGAGGAGATAGTAATCACTTGACGCCAGGACTATATGATGGATGCATAAGAACCAAAGTTTCTGGGGGGTCACTGCCGTTGTGTATGGCTTGGCTTTGTTTGTTGGAACACAATTCCTCTCTTATTGGCTAACGACGATCGCTTCTGGGCAATTGCTTCTCTCAGACGGTTCAATTATTCATACTTCAGGTCCAAATATCACATTTGTACAACGTGAAATACTGATCCCATTACCCAACTATTGGTAAAATAATGGATTTCTTTTTACTACCTCTTTATATACAACTTGAAGTCAAAATTAAGTAAGTAGTTCCACAGATTAAGTGTCTTCTCCAGGCTTTCATTTAGTTTCTGTATACATACTATAGAGGCTTATTTTACTGATCTCACTTACAGTCACACACTACTAGTCGACCGAAGAGGATTTCGTTCTCAGTTTGTTGCATGAATTACATCGAAACAGTTTTTTTTTAAGCATTGGCATCTCAGCAAGCAAGGATAAAACTTTGAGTTCTTAAAACTTGGCGTTGACGATTTGTCCAGGTGGAACAAATTCCTGGAGGATATTGCCTTTGATGTAAAAAAAATACAATGAGCATCGTTATCACTTGGATCTGCTCATTCATCAGCGACCTCTTCCGGGTGCTCCAAATAAGCCTGATACCACCGAAACACACCACTTCTTGCTAAAGCAACATTTGGCCTTCTTGATCATATCAAACGTATCTGTCGCAGATTTATCGAGTTTCACACAGAATTTAATCGCATACCACTGATTTAACGAACACCATTATTCACTTATCAAGGCAACCATATATGTGTTTTAGCCCGCAAAGTTAGCAAAGTGCGCACGAGGGCTAGATGAGGGGAATATCAGTTTACGAAGGGCATAAGAAGTAGCGAAAAAATCAATTACATTCCCCCGTAACTTAATGTTCATCGCAGAATGGTTGCGACAATACTAGAGATGGTAAACTCGATTCCGATTCTACTTGAGAATCGAGTTTTCTCGTAAAATAATCGATTTTCGGAATCGATCTTCAGTAGTCGAAGTCGATTAAGAATCGATTCTTGACATTCAACTTCACTATTAATTAAGCGACTAGTTTCAAGTTATACATACTACAAACGACCACAAGAAAGCTCGCGATAAAAGGTTATATAAAATCATTAATTTATTCCATTGTTTTATATTTATTATGACATATTAATTCTTGACGATAATTTTATTAAAATGGCGCCTAGCGCTGTATGGATTTACTTAAAAAAAAAATAAACAACGGGTGTCACCAATGTGGAAAGAATTAAAATACTACCGTGCCCAAAAAATAAGGTGACATTTGAATTTAAACTGCGCGCGTTAAGGATTTGGAGAATTATTATTTTTTAGGTTGGTAGTACTGTCAGTCACATTTATGTCAAATTTCATGTCAAAATATTCATTAGTGTTTGAGATACGTGTCGTTTTGTGAGCTGCTAAAAGTGAGTTTTTCGTTTTTTGCGATGTCGAAATTAATATAATAATATATAGTATATAGTATATAATAGTACGTCTAGCTTAAGGGGGTATTCTACTCTAGAAATCCAATTTGGGCAGTTTTTTGAATTTTATTAAAAAAAAAAAAATATTTTTACTATCCATTTTTTTATGGTGTTTTTATTGATATCTTAAGAATACAAAAAAAAATTACAAAAAAATATTAAAAATTAAAATAATTAGAGGGAGGGGAGAGACAGGTGTAAAAAAAAATGGCGCATCCTGGTGACTTTGATCCTGACTCTCCTGGTGGTCTGAAAAAAAAATCAAAAGAAATTCTTAATCAGTAAGGATGCTGTTATAGTACCTAAATCAGGGAATACGAAAAAAAAAAAAATTTTGAAAAATGGCGACTGCCTGAAAATAAAAATAATTTTTTACGCTTTTTTTTGAAATTCCTGAATTTTTTTAAATATTAAAAACAAAAATTTTGACACAATGCTGGTAGGAACGATAAAGGATTATATAAAGAAGGTTCGCACAAAATTTCAAGTAAATTATATAGAACTTGAGATAATGCCGGTACCGTGTGGAAAAAGTAGTTTCGAGAAAAACGCGTTTAAAAAAGTGAGTCTACCTACCTACCGGGCTAGGTACTGAGTCACTAAAGTAACTGTAGCTCTTAAAATAATTTTAATTTTTAAAAATCCTTTGGAGGATATGTTCTTAAGGGTCTAAACTTTAAATATATGAAAATCGAATTTTTCAAAATTCTAGAGTAGAATACCCCTTTTATTAAACATCTCGAAAAATTACATAAACTTTCCTTAACTGCTTCTAATCCTAATCAAAATCGCAGTAGAACATTGAGTGAAAAAGAGAGTGACGATGAAATAATAAGTGTCTCACAACCTAAAAAGGTAAATATATAGGTTTATATTTATAACCTTCAAATCTATACTGTTTTTCTTGTATTTTTCTTTATGTATGTATATTTAAATGCCAGTTATTGTATTATATCATTTAATGCTTAATTTCTAACAATTTATTTTTTCTACTATCATTTATTTACAGTCTCGTTTATCAGAAGCTTCTACTGAACTAGTTACATTCAGTAGTACATCAAATTTAAATTTATGAAATGTAATGTTCTTAGGAGGATGGAGAAGTTCACGCAAGTGAGGAAAGTTCTCTGATTGCCATTCACTTGGGAGTGGCCAGAAACGATTCTTTTACATATGACTCAAGCAGCTCACGACTTCCGGTCTTTGACCAAGTATCCTCTGGGTAGCCTAAGAACATCGTTTGAAGGCGAGCTAAAGTGAGAAGGCGAAAAATCCCCTCCGCATGGTTTGTGCGTTTGGGTTTGGGATCATACGAATGAAAAGGAACAACAAGTCTCGGATGAGTGACCCCCCTTTTGACGACGACCATGGCAAACGAAATAAGGACTACGAATTAAGGGCATGCACCTGGAATGTCCGGTCCCTTAATTGGGAAGGTGCCGCTGCACAGCAGGTTGATGTCCTCGTTTGTTTAAAGAAATATCTTTGTTTGAAACTTTTTTCTTCGAAACTTATGTATATCTATGTTTGGAAGCACCTACACTTGTGAACAATGTTTTCCAATAATGAAATTAAACAAACACATAATAAGAAGTAGGTTATCTATTTTGAATTTTGGTACAATAATGCGTGTAGCTACAGCAAATGAGATTAAACCAAACATAGAATTTACTATGTCAAATAAACTAAATTAAATGTTGTTATAAAGACATATTAAAACAATTATTACTAAAATAAAATATTCATTATACTTTTTGTTATTTGTCTTACATTTTAAAAATTTATAGTAGTTACAAAGAAACTTAGAATTGTTGGGCAATTTTACAGTTATTACACACAGTGCAACTTTCCATATATGCGCGCGGTCTCATTTGTAAACATGGTGTGGTAAAATACGTTGCTCTCATTTGTAAACATGGTGTGGTAAAATACGTTGCTCTCACTTCCCTCTTCATGTTTGCTCGCGATGATCCCCTCACCTAGCCCTCAAAATGTGCACTCGTGCCCGAACGGGCAAAATACGCCACCAAATACGTAGTGCATCACGAGAAGAACTGGATTAGGTGAAAGTAAAAGTAAATTGTTTGTATCACAACTGGCTCAATAATTAGGCTATATTATTAATGGCTAAAAAATGTAGAGGTAGGTATGTAAGAGTGCAGTCCTGTTGTATTTCGGGCTCAATTAGCACTAGCTGTGCCATTTTGATGCACTAGTCGCAGACCTTTTTATTATTGCTATCACGTTTCACATTCTCTTTCAAACCATTTTGTGGTTTCGATGAAGCTACTAATGTCCGTAATGCTTTTTGTAGACTTGCATTCAAGGTTTTTTGCTTGATGGATTCCAAAAGTTCTGTGTCGGATCAGCGACAGGGCTGGGCATTCACAGAGAAAGTGGAAACTTGTTTCCTTATTCTCTACTATTTCGCAACCTTGGCAGATGTTATTGTAGGGCATTCCCATTTTGGATGCATGTTATCCAAATGGCCAATGCCTTGTTATGGTAGCAGTCAGTCTGTAGATACTCGACCTATTTAATAAGTCGGTAGTTATTTTCCTATCATGTTTTGGCCATTACTGTTTAGTTATATTGCATTTGTTTTATTTTTCCATCTGTTATTTGCAACTTGTTGCAATTGTATATTGAGCTCTCTCCAGATCGATCCTTGCGGGCTTGGTATTAGCTTTGTCTCGAATTCGTTCCAACTCGACTGCTTTTTCGTTGCCGAAAATGTTCCTATAGCCGGGAACCTAAGTAGATCAAGTCTAGGTTGGCAGCTTGTCTTCTAGTGAGCTTAGTGCTTTCTTGCAGTTAAGGACTAGGACTGGAATTAGTCATGGACGATAACAAGGCCAGGAGAGCTGCCTGGCTATCCGTGTATATTGCTGCTTTATGTATCCTCTTATGCAATAGAGCTTCGCAGGTCTTCTCTAAGCCCGGTTGGAAGATGCTAGCCGAGTTCGGTAGATGGATAGAGAGAGAAATGTCCAGATCATCGGAATATACTTCCGTGCCTACTCCACAGTCCATTTTGGACCCGTCGGTATAGGTTGAAATGGTATTTTCCTCCCCTGTTATGCCCTTCTCCATTCTCGTCTAGAGGGTATCCTCACCTGGAAGCATCTCTTGAAATCTAGCATTTGGAGAATGTAATCTGATTTATTAACGTTGAGTTGGTTTCAGATATCACTATGTCCATAGTTCTTCTGATTTCAACCACCCAATTAATTTATTCTTATCGCAGAACTTGCAGCTATTTTGTGAATATAGATATCTATGGGTAGTTGATGCAGGACCACACTAAGTGTGTCAGTCAAACCTGGCTTGATTGCATCAGTAACACCTGCACCTGCTGCTCTTTTTATTTCATTTAATTTCCGATGTTGTATTGTTTCTTTAGCGCTAGCCACCACACCCGTGATCCATATAAAAGTATCGGTTATATAACAGTCGTATACATCCACATGATTATACTAGGTTTAAGGCCCCAATTCTTGCTGACGCTTCAAGAGTAGTAGGGCATATAGGCTTTATTTATTATTTTTTCTATATTTATTTTCCAGGTCAGTTTAGTGTCAATCAGCACCCCCCAAGTATTTAGCTGTGGAGAACAGAGAGAGCGTTGTACCATTTAGTACGGCAAGTTGAAACTGGGGGATTTTGGTTTTGCTTGTGAATAGCATCATTTCTGCATAGGTTTAACGTACGTAGTGCTCTTTTCATAATCTCATTGACTGTTGAAGCAAACATGCCCGATTAGTTTGAGTAGTATTTCGTTCAGTGCTACAAGCCATAGAAGCGGAGAGAGGACCCCTCCTTGAGAATTCCCTCTACTCGCATAACTTGTTTATGTTGCAGCGCCGTTTAATGCTAAATCTTCCTATTCTTAAGCATCAATTGTATCCATCTGCACATCGTTTCGTCTAAGCCGCCATGTGTCAGAGAATTAATGAATGTGCTTACTTCCATATTATTAAAGGCTCCCTCAATATCAAGAAATGCAGCCACGGTGTAATGTTTGTAGTGTAGTGATTTTTCAATTTTTCACTTATCACTTCGTGAAAGGCAGTTTCGGTTGAATGCATGTTGTGTGGGGGTAAATAGATAAGATATATAGTAGATTCCACGCCCTGATTTTCGTAGAAACACCACTTTAATTCTTTTCCAACTTCTTGGCATATAAGACAGTTGAATGCTTGCTTTGTATATATTTTCAAGCCTTTGAACCATTGGTTCTGGCAGCTGAAACAACATTATTGGCATAATCACGTCTGGTCCTGCCACTTCAAATGATGAGAAAGTATTTATGGCATATTTAGTTTTCCTTTTGTCTACTATCAGGCCTAGGTAGTCAGCTGCGTTTGCCAGTGGTTCTTGTTAAACCTCCGTTGTCGCCGTTCGCTCCCAGGAAATGCATTTTAATAAGTACCTCCAGAAACTCCGCCTTTATATAGGCTGTTTTTCTAGGGTTTCGATATCTGAGAGGAGTACAGAATTTATCGCGAATTCGGAAGAGTATCTAGGAGTGATCCGACATGGAAGTTTCATGGGACATCCTCCAGTCATTTAAAACGAGACTATCTGTGTCTGTTAATAACGTAAGATCCAGTACTTCCTCCCAACCAAGAAACATTTTAGAGCTTGGGAAACTAAAAGTCGGCCTCTCCCGTTTTTGCATATACTAAAATTGTTATTTATAATATTGTAAGAGTGACTCACCTCTGGTGTTTGTATTGGAGCTTTCCCCTAAGGTGTGCCTTGCGTTGGAATCATACCTTATTAGGAAATCATCCTTTTTTGTTGTCCTCGATTACTCTATTGAGTGATGTCGGTGTAATATCTGCTGCCCCACTGTGATATCTGCTGTGCTGTAATTTGGACAAAGGAATGAAGTTATACTTTTATTGATAAGAATACATGCCCTTGATTTACCTTCGTTACGTGTGTAAAAAATGTTACAGTTACTGCTGTTTGGCTCTTTAATAGTGTCTTCATTAACCGAGGGCTCCTGTATAGGGCTGATGTCGATGCCCCTCTCGTTAATGAGGATTGTCAAATTGGCTGTAGCACTATTCGAGTGCTGCAGGTTTATCTGCACATATCTAAGGCTATTGTTCATCTTGGGTTTCCTTGATGTCCCCGTTCCTTAGCAGCTGACTAGCGTCGTCGACCTCATCCGTGTTGTCTTTGCTAGCCGATTTGTCGCCTTGGAAGATTTTTATCCTGGCCTTGCGAATGCCGAAGCTAATTTTTTTGTCAGCCTTCGTAAGAGCTTCTATGGACTCATCGCAAATCGCCACTAGAATTGATCTACTTGCGTTGTTTGGTTTCTCCTCGTTAATCAACTGCCACTTATTTACACCTGGTATAGTTTTGTTTTGCAGCTTGATACCCCTGAGGAGTTTTTCACCTGGGTCCTCTAGAGGGGGTAGCCAAATGCGAGCATAAGATCTCTTTGGGATATCCTTGGCGGGTATAAGCCTCAGTTGGAGGCCTGCAAAGGCATTGCTGATTTTAGCAACGCTACCCGTCAGGAAATCTAGAGAGGCCTGGTCCGCGCACTTGATGACCCTGTAACCCCTAAGTGTTTCAGAGGAGTCAAACTCTGGGTGAGGACCCGCAGGATTGTCGAGTACATAGCTTAGCACCATACTCGACAATCTGACGTCGATCTCTACCCATCGTTCCTGTACTGTGCTTGGTGAGGAGGAGTTGCCGTCTATAACGGCTACTTGTAGGCTATCTCTGGCTACATCGCAGAAATGTCTTGCCGCTGCTGAGCTACTCTGTTCCCCTTCACTCCGCCTAGGTTTTTTGGGCAGAGTGCCTTGCGATTCGGTGATTGGGCGATTCCTTTTTAGGGAACTGCTCTGGTTGGTACTTTCGTTTTGAGGTTCGGATTGCTTCCTTTTCTGGAAGCTTTCGTAATCCTCCACTATCTGTTTAAGGCGCTTGATTTCGTCCTCATCTACTGGGGTTCCGGCTTCCTGATCTTTGGCCTTCTTACCAAGTATAAAGACTGCTTGCTGGTACCGGCGTTTCTTCAGTTGATTCTGTGTTTTTTTGCGTTTTTTGCGGTGGTTGTCTACTTTAGCTACCTGTGCACTTTGGTTGGTGCTAATGGCAGCTTTGGAAGTGGAGGCTTCCACTCTTGGTTTGGCGGTTTCCGCTGCTGTCACTACCGGTGTACTTTTACTGGTACGTCCGGTAGTATTCTTAATCGTCTCCTGGCTGACGGCGATTAGGTCGCCTTCCTCGGATTTCATTATTGGATTCCAATATGTCGGTAGTAGTGTAGCTGATTCCGTAATCGTCGTTGTTGGCGTCAAGTTGGTTGTTGTTGCTGTAGTAGTTGTTGCTGTATTTTGTTTGTTCATTTTTGGTCCCACGAGTAGGCCGGAAAGGGTTGGTCACTCGTCCGCAGAGCCGGTATGCATAGAGAAGGCATTTAATACCTCCGACCTCGCCCGGGCATCGGAGGGGACCGTTAGCGATCAGCTATTCATTACCGCCCGCTGACCATTCAGCCATCGGCACGGGTACCTCAACACCTTGGCTTAGGGTGGTGTTGGTGCGGGTATCCTCATACTTCCACAATAGGAAATGGGCGTAAAACCGATGGTTTATTCATCCATATCACCATTGTGGGAATTACGAGGTGTCCCTCTTCGTTCGTAAGAGTAGAGTGCGTTCCCATTTGGGATGCGCACATTACTATTACTTAAGCCCCTTTGCCACGTCAAGGCGACCAACTTAAAGGAGAAAAAATGTAGGAGTTGAGGAAATTAATTAATAACTAACAGTTCTCCTCAGAAAAATGGATGTATTTTAAATCATTAGATATTGTTGTTGATAAAAATTAAACGAAAATTATCTATATCCAACAGCCAGCAATACCCATAAATAAAACTGTCAGCTCGGAGAGCTTTTCAAAGAATTGGTTTTGGGGTCCCCGTTCAACAGAAGAACCATGCTCTTTCTAATAAAAACATTAAGGCACGTCTAACCCTTTGTAAGGCACATAAAAACTGATCCGTAGAAGATTTTAAAAATGTTATACTATGTTTGGATCAATCGCTTCCAATCGTTTGATAAACAGTACTACTGGTGTCGTCCACATGAAAACCTTCAACGACATCATGGGCGACAATTATGGAAAAAGATTATTTGAAAATTTTACAGTCCATTTTATCGAACTTTATGGACAAGTGTGCTTATTCAGAGGATGAGATCATTTTTCAATATGGTAACGATCCGAAACACACTACAAAAATTGTTACTTGCTGGCACTCAAATCCGTTTTGAGTCATTGAAGGCTATTCCGATAATTGACTGTTTCAAGGATTGGAAAAAATGTTTGCACAAGTGTAGTGAGGGTTTTCAAAATAATCAACAAAGTCTTACTATTTTATGCTTATAATCACACTTTAGCAGCTTTTCTCGCAGATTCGCTCGCATCGAATATTATCCCGCGATTATCATTTTCGATGTAGCCAGAAACCCTCAATTTTGTTTAATTTACGCATTTTTGTTTTGCTATACTATTTTGCGGTTTAGAAATTTTATATTTACCACTAATAAATTTTAAAAACTTTAAAATTTTTTGGATAAATTTTTAATTTTTAAAAGTATAAATTATGTATTACCAAAAATATGAAAAAAAATTGAAGAAATTCCGAACGAACGAAAAAGTCCGAAAAAAATTTAGGAAAGTATAGTGGTAAGGTTTGCGTGGCCACGAGTGTATCTTTATTAAAATTTTCAAATGTAAGGATGTAATGTAAGAATTTTAATGTCGTAAATACGGCGAAAACGGAGTTCAAAGGGATGTTATAAGGATGTACCTGATCCACCACTTCTTAATTGTTATTGTATTAGAATTTTCTTTTTCTTCTTCTTCTTCTTAATTGGCGTAGACACCGCTTACGCGATTATAGCCGAGTTAACAACAGCGCGCCAGTCGTTTCTTCTTTTCGCTACGTGGCGCCAATTGGATATTCCAAGCGAAGCCAGGTCCTTCTCCACTTGGTCCTTCCAACGGAGTGGAGGTCTTCCTCTTCCTCTGCTTCCCCGGCGGGTACTGCGTCGAATACTTTCAGAGCTGGAGTGTTTTCGTCCATCCGAGCAACATGACCTAGCCAGCGTAGCCGCTGTCTTTTAATTCGCTGAACTACAGTGGCGGACAAAACTCTACGTACGACCCCTTTTTCTTAAATTTAACAAATTCTGTATGATGAGAAGGAAAAGTAATGTGATGCAGGGTTGTTTTAAATCTTATTATTATCTAACAAATAACAAAAAAGTATAATACTTCAATATTAATTTTTAAAGTTACTCACTTAAAACTGAAAAAAGGCATTGACAAAAGTCTACATACGCTTTATTAGTTTCACTCTTTTCGCTATTTTTCTCTGCTGAAGAATAACGGTAAATTGCCGTTTGTTTCTTTTATGTCTGTACTTTGTATTATTCTCGGAATTTATTGCATTTTGGCATTTTAAAAAGTGTGTACGACCGGAAAAATAGCTCCATTTACGACCGGAAACATAGAAATGAGAATAAATCATTTGGCGAATATGCAAACTTATTATGTTTAAGCAAATCGACGGTGCATACCATATTTAATAACTTTAAAAAATCAAATTCCATCGAGAGTAAGCCGCGCACTGGCCGTCCGAAGAAGCTTAACCGCAGAGACGTTTCATTCATTCGCAAAGAAGTGGACCGAAATCCCAAAGTTCATGGTACTAAATTAGCCCAGGACATAGCTGAGAGATCCCAAATTGTAGTTCACCCGCGCACAGTAACAAGGGCCCTCAATAATGAAGGATTTAACTGCAGAACTCCTCGTAAAAAGCCCCTTATAAGTGAGAAAAACCGGAAACTTCGCTTGGAGTTTGCAAAAAAACATATAAATAAGGGAATTGACTTCTGGAAACGTGTTCTGTTTACGGATGAGTCCAAATACAACATCTTTGGATACGACGGGAAAGCCAAAGTTTGGAGAAAACCGAACACTGCTATGGATTCCAAGCACCTAATGCCGACCGTGAAACATGGCGGTGGCAATGTTATGGTTTGGGGAGCAGTGCAGCCTTAGAGTTGAAAATCTGGTATTTGTTGAAGGCATTATGGATCGCTTTCAATACAAGTCCATATTGGAAAACAATTTGAAACCATCCGTGGAAAAGTTATGCCTAGAACGAGCTGGATCTTCCAACAGGACAATGATCCTAAGCATACGCCGAAGGACTGGCTGCTGTATTATGCTCCACGACAGCTGTATTCACCTCCACAAAGCCCGGACTTGAATGTAATAGAACACGTGTGGAAATTTTGGAGCGAAAGATCCGAAAGCACGCTATTAGTGGTGCTCCAACTCTAAAAGAGAAGCTGCAAGAGGAGTGGCAGAAAATAACGCCGGAAGAGCTCGAAAATTTAGTAGCTTCAATGCCTAGACGGTTGCAAGCGGTCATCGATGCCGGTGGTGGCCCAACAAAATATTAAACTTTAGTATTTATTTTTAAATTTTAATATTCTTTTTTCTTTTAAATTCGTACGTACAATTTTGTCAGTGCCTTTTTTGAATTTTCTGTGAATAACTTCAAAAGTTAGTATTTGAGATATATATTATTTTGTTATTTTATATACAATTATAAGATTCAAAACAAACCTGCATCATTACTTTTTTTTTCAAATGTATTTAAATTTAAGAAAAAGGGGTCGTACGTAGAGTTTTGTCCGCCACAGTATGTCAATGTCGTCGTATATCTCGTTCAGCTCATCGTTCCATCGAATGCGATATTCGCCGTGGCCAACGCGCAAAGGACCATAAATCTTTCGCAGAATTTTTCTCTCGAAAACTCGCAACGTCGACTCATCCGTTGTTGACATCGTCCAAGCCTCTGCACCATATAGCAGGACGGGAATTATGAGTGACTTATAGAGTTTGCTTTTTGTTTGTCGAGAGAGGACTTTGCTTCTCAATTGCCTACTCAGTCCGAAGTAGCACCTGTTGGAAGAGTTATCCTGCGTTGGATTTCTAGGCTGACATTGTTGGTGGTGTTTACGCTGGTTCCAAGATAGACGAAATTATCTACAACTTCAAAGTTATGACTGTCAACAGTGACGTGAGTGCCAAGTCGCGAGTGCGACGACTGTTCGTCTTGCCCTCGTTCACTGCCAGACCCATTCGTTTTGCTTCCTTATCCAGCCTGGAGAAAGCAGAACTAACGGCGCGGGTGTTGAGGCCGATGATATCAATATCATCGGCATACGCCAGCAGCTGTACACTCTTATAAAAGATTGTACCTGCTCGATTAAGTTCTGCAGCTCGAACTATTTTCTCCAGCAGCAGATTGAAAAAGTCGCACGATAGGGAGTCGCCTTGTCTGAAACCTCGTTTGGTATCGAACGGCTCGGAGAGGTTCTTCCCGATCCTGACGGAGCTTTTGGTGCCGCTCAACGTCAGTTTACACAGCCGTATCAGTTTTGCGGGGATACCAAATTCAGACATCGCGGCATAAAGGCAGCTCCTTTTCGTGCTGTCGAAAGCAGCTTTGAAATCGACGAAGAGGTGGTGTGTGTCGATTCTCCTTTCACGGGTCTTTTCCAAGATTTGGCGCATGGTGAATATCTGGTCGGTTGTTGATTTGCCAGATCTAAAGCCACACTGATAAGGTCCAATCAGCTCGTTGACGGTGGGCTTTAATCTTTCACACAATACGCTCGATAGAACCTTATATGCGATGTTAAGGAGGCTAATCCCATGGCAGTTGGCGCAGATTGTGGGGTCTCCTTTTTTATGGATTGGGCATAGCACACTTAAATTCCAGTCGTTGGGCATGCTTTCGTCCGACCATATTTTACAAAGAAGCTGATGCATGCTCCTTATCAGTTCTTCGCCGCCGTGTTTGAATAGCTCGGCCGGCAATCCATCGGCCCCTGCCGCTTTGTTGTTCTTCAGCCGGGTAATTGCTATTCGAACTTCTTCATGGTCGGGTAATGGAACGTCTGCTCCATCGTCTTTCCTTTTTCTTACCTGCTTATATTTTTTGTTATCTATTCGTTTAATGTACTTTTTGGTGCGATATTCTACCATATTTTATAAAGAACGGAAATCTAGAAAAGTAGAAAAAACTTTTTAATGTATGAATATATCGAATAAGAGGAATATAAGATATCACCTACATTCTGACTAATATGGGAAATCGCGTGAATCCAGGAACACGACCGGTTGATTGTCTCCAATCCGAAAAAAACTGGTTTTTAAGTACAGATCGTAGTAGGAAGATCACCAGTCCTATGACTAAAACGAGATATTACAATTATTTCAACTTGGTTCTTTAGGAATTAATACAGCTAAGATTTCACTTAACTCGGTTAACGGCAACATCTGTCAAATTTGTGGAGAAAATGCAACGCTTTTATGCCAAACTCCAATTGCATTGCCCAAGCTCATAAATAAAGTTGTGTATGTGTATTATCCTGTTAAAAAAAAGGTCATAAAAATCTGAAATTTAACATCAATTTATCCAGGATTTTTACCTGTACCTCCCTCATGCATCATAGAGTACTTGTAAAAGATTTTGGTAACAGAATTAAGGTTCATCTATATGTTATAACTTCGAACGATCGGCATGGCTATTGGTATGCGCAGACAAGTTAAACCTTAATTGACTATAAGAAACATTCTTACCAATTCTTTAAGCTTATAGTATAGTATCAGTCAGGACTATGAAATAAAAAACAAATTGTGTTGGTTTGGATTGAAAATTTATTGAAATTGGGATTAAAAATTAAATTTTCATTTTAAATTAAAATTTCAATAAATTTCAAATTTTTAATTAAAAATCAAGTTTAAAATTGAAAATTTAGTTTTTAATCCCAAAATCAAATTAAAATTTGTTAATTTAATTTTTTGAAAACACTTCATTTGAAAATGGAAAATTATTTTTCAAATTAAAATCGGTAGTCCTCTATCAAAACATGGTATAAAATGGTTATACAGTGCGTATAAGTAATAAGGATACAAAATTCAATATGTTCGATAATAAGGAAAGTCGACGAACTGAACGATTTGTCGACTTATTTTCACAATTTCGTGCCTAAAACACCGAAAACTTTCCAATGCTCACAGTTTTGTATTGACGAGATGACCTACCCATAGTATCGGTCTGAATTAGCTTCAAAATTTGTGGTCAATCCTAATGCGAAGGTTGTGATAATACAACAATCCACGCGAACTTCATTGGGCTTTGGAAACGAGCGCAGTAAAACTGACATGAGAACGAAATGACGACACGAAGAAAGAGACAAGCTGTAGGCTCGAAAAATTTTTACAATTGAAAATATTAGTAAAAGGGTTGCCACCTGCTAAAATTTCGTAAACTGTTAATTGTATTTTATGTTTTAATATCTTTTCGTCTGCTTTTGGCAAAGAAAATAAATTTATATACATAAATGGTACTTTCCTATTCTAAATAAATATTTTAGTAATAGCAGGGAACGATCGTCGATTTTTATTAAATTTTATGTGTTTTTATTATTTTTATTTTTTACTTTTTTTATAAAATGTATTATAATGCGTACTTAAATTTAATAGCAACAAAAATATAATATTTGCTTATTATATAATATACTATACATGTTTATACACAGTTAGAAATTATACATATGTAATTAAACACTCACATTATTTATTTACAATTTATAGAAATTAAGGGGTTATATACAGTTAGAATTTTCAGAAAATTGATTTTTTTATTTTCTTAATGTAGATATATTTACTGTGTATAATATGTACAGAAAATTTCATTTCGATCCGGTGAATGTTTTCGAAATTACACGCTAATTTGAAAAGGCATTTCAGATTGCTTGGAAATGCATTCCAAACGCGTTTTTCTCAAAACAGTGTTTTCAAAGTCGATGACCAATATTACTCGTCTTAAATTTTATCATGAGTTTCTTAAATATATTTTTCAGTAATTAGTCGAAGATTTTTTCTCACGGATAAATATTTTTTTTATATTTTTTATTTTAAGGTTGCAATTTCAGTTTCAAAATCTACTATTTTTTTAGAAACCGCCATTATGTAAAAAAAATATATATATATTGCTTATTTCTTCGATTAATTACTAGATTTAACATTATTTTAACAAAATCTGCTTGGTTTTTTAATTTCAGAGGAACCAGTTTAGAGGTATAGTGGCCATCGCAAAACGTCTGTTTTAAGAGGAGCTCCCGGAAATCAGCTGTAGTTCCTTTTCAAATAAATATTTTTACTAATATTAAGACTTAAAATACAGTTAAAAGATACCATAATATGTGTACAAATTCTGGAAAATTCACTTTTCGCTTAATACAAAATCAATATTATTATTGGCTTATTTAATTTACATATTTAAAACTTTTTTTATGTAATACCCAGCATTTTTCGTTTAATTATTTTTATAAAATAGGTTATTTATGTACACAAAGAATTATTTTTAATTGCAAAATGCCAGGAAAAAAATAATATGAATTAATTCCATATATTAATATTAACTCTAACCAGTTTTGCCATATACAAGTAAGCTCTCAAGAACCATTTATACATATGTACAGTAGTTCTAAAAGTAGTACTAGGTTCTTAGTTACAAACTGTTTGGAAACACTGGGTATTTCTATTTTCATAGTAATCGATTTTGATATTTTCTACAGGAATAATTATAATTTATACTTTTTAAAATCTTAATATAAAATAATTCTGCTGAACTTATTTCTATTTATATTTAATTATAATTATATAATTTTTATACATTTTTACTTCTTCATCTATTTAGTGGCTTATGCTTAGTTTTTTTAATTTAATATAAAATTTTAATTACGAAATTTATTTATATAAGACTTGACAAAATTTTTAAATCAACCAAACTTTTCTGCTTTCTATAATTTCGTCAATCTTATATTAAATATGCGCATTATTTTTATTTTCCCTCGTAGTAGAACAATTTTAACAAGTAAATTTATATAACTAACAAGGGAAATTTTACAAATATTGTCACAGACATGTTTTAAAATTTGACTTTGAATATTTTATTTTGTAATCGTGGTTTATAACGAACTTATTGGCGGTGTACCCAGGTTTTTAATACGGAACCCCAAAAATTGTTTTGTTTTTTATTTATATTTAGAGCTTGGTGGCGACACCATCATCAAAATAATCGATTTTTAATATCGATCAGTCAACATTTATTCGCTTGTAGCTTTATTTAAACAGTCTTTTGTCATTATTTGAGACATTTTGAAACAAAATCACAGTTGTACACCATTTACAATTCACAAAACGGTCTCCTTGTCACCAAGTACTATCTCTAAATAGTCAGTTGGTAATTAGCAGGTTACAAAAATTGAGAAAGAACATAAAAACACAAAGTTAAAGGCAACTGGCGCATTTATTTTATTTTATAATTTTTTGAAAACAAAGTCATGAAAAGCGCAACAGTGGCAACACTGTCATTCAAGTTCAAAATGAGTGGAATTTGCCGGTTAGTTTGTAAGGCAATAAAGGGATTTCCTGCGTTGAAGTATTGTTGATGTGTTGACAGCAAATGCAAGCCAATCGCGAGTGATCATTTGCTATAACTGAGTTGCGTTTATAAAAAGAAGGAAACGGATGCAAATTATGGTATAAGCAGTTGAGTCGTGATAAAAAAAGTTGTTGATGCGATGGAGAAGGAAAGTCTTTCTCATATATTCTTCCCAACAATAAAATTACGAACAAAACATTAACAAGAATTAAACTTTTTTGCACAGCTCGAAAAAGTATGTGAGGATATAAGAATTTCGCAGTCTTTCAAGACCTTAATCCGGTTGAATACTTATGGCACGTAATGAAGCGAAAAGTAGTTGAACAGAAATCCACCAAATTTATGGCTCAGGAAACCCTTAAGAACCTTGTACAAATACCAAATATGTGTCACCGAAAAGGAGGAAAATATTATATGAGCAATTTAGTACTTTGCTGGTAATAATAATATGATGTTTCATTGTGATATTTCAATAAACACAGCTAAAGCTCAACTCAACTTTCAACTCTGTCAAAGTGACTTAAAAAAAAAATGAAAAGTGATAACAAAACGACTCGCATTTATTTGAAGACTTCTGAGATGAGGTCAAAATATTGAAAGGATACGATGAACCCATAAAAATAGTCATGTGCTACAAAATATGTGCCCACAACTTAAAAACGAGCACAAAATATGTTTTTACTTCTCTTGAAATGCGTACGAGTTACGTCCACTTCCCATTCCAATGAGTCGTTCAACTCGCTTCCAATAAATTGGGGCAAATGACAAACAAACAGTTTCAGTTTTTTACACAATGAAACTGCAGACCGATCAAATTTATTGATTTCCGAACTTACAAATTCAATTATTTGCTTGCACAGCAACATTGTAACATAATTAATTTGGTTTTGTATACAATAGCCAAAAATTATTGATCACTGCAATAGTAATTCGATACTTCCGCTTTTGTTTCGTTGAATTAATTGATTTCACAAACATATGAATGAGTTCAACTGACGTTCTGCTGAGTCTGTATTTAAAAATTTAAGAACCATATAAATATAAGTAGTTTTTAAAGAATGTAGTTAGTTCTTAAGAACCAACCGAAATGTAAAGTTCAATAATAAAGATTTTTAAATACAAAATAAAAAAATTCGTTCGGTATTCAGTCAGCGTCTAGCACTCAAAGTGTTTGGTCGTGTTAAGTTCGCTATTATAGTGATTTCAGTGCGGTCTCAGTTCCGTTATTCTCTTTTGCCTCTAATCGTTAATTAGTGTAAAGCTTTGCTTCATATTTATCATTCACTGAATATTTTTTATTCAGGCTTGGTGAGTTTGTTCAAATTGTGAAATGCCCCTAGGGGCAAGTGCTAGTAGGGTGAATCGTTTTGCACTACTTGCAAACGATTACCCACGCAAAAAGAAAAAACTTTCTAATGGTTCGCCTATTAATATTTTCCCCGAACTACCAAACGTCGTTGTGGCAGACCCAAAATTCCTTATTCTAGCATGTGATGATGTTAATAAAAAAATTTCAGACTTCTCATGTTTTGCGTTGCACAAAGCCATACAAATTATCAGCAAAGATGTTATTTCCATATCTGAGCTTAGAGACGGAAACCTTCTGCTTCTAGTAAAAGATATAAAAATTGCCCAAAAATTTCTGGCCACTACGCAACTACATGGTGTATGCTCTATCAAATTTTCATTTCATGCCTCGCTGAACACAACAAAGGGAACAATATATGCTCCTTACCTCAATAAAGTAAGTGATGAGGAAATTGTAAAAGAATTAAGCAGCCAAGGCGTTACTTCAATACATAAATTCAACAAAGTAGTTGACGGTAAGGCAACTCCCAGTGGGGTTGTTCTCCTGTCCTTCGACTCATACAAACTCCCCAGCAAAATAGATATTTCGTGGCACTCCGTAAAGGTTAGGGAGTACATTCCCAACCCTATGAGGTGCAGATCGTGCCAATTGCTAGGGCACACCGCAAACTGGTGCAAAAATAGTCCGACATGTGTAACATGCTCCTTTCCTCCCCATCACCCAAACGACTGCACTCGAGTTAAGTGTGCCAATTGTTCTGAGCCACATCCGTCATCCTCAAGTGAGTGTAAAAGGTTTAAGCAAGCTAAAGAAATTTTAACTATAAAAACCAGAAATAAATGCTCGATGAAGGAAGCCAAAAATATATATCTAAAGCAAGTCACTTTACCCCCAGCTAACCCCATAATCTCCTACGCCACTGTGCTTTCGTCTCCAGCAAACGCACGTGCTAATACTACTGCACCAAGTACCGGTTCCTCACAAACGGTAATTAATGAGAACAAGGAGAATTCTAGCACCAATTCATCAACTATCATTCATAAATCACCTTCAAATCCAAAAGTCTCCAGCGACCAAACACAAATTTTCTCAAGCAATAGTCTTACTAATCAACAGCCCAATAATCAAAATAACTCTCTTCAAAATTTTACTCAAATCACAGCTAACTACCAAAAAACTCTCCACTCTGATATATATAGAGTATACGGGCAAAGACTACGACTTATCATCCTTTCTAAGGGAGGTAGAACTAATTCTCCCCCTTTTCAACAACAACATAGCAATGCAACGTTTTATATTTGAGAGGTATGTAAAATTTAAAATCCAAGGACCAGTCCTAGCAGCAATAAGGACATTGGGACAGGAAGCCACATGGCCAGACATCAAAGAAAAACTCATCAAAAACTTCGGCATCAAAGAAACGTACCATAACCTGTATCGCCAAGCAGTCAATTTGAGGAATTATAATGTAAAATCAATATTGACGATTACAACATTAATGACATTTCTGTTACTGAGCAACGCGACCCTAATGATGGAAAACGTTGATGGTACAAACGGTTTTACTGAAATTTCTCTTGAAGAGGCAAAGATAACAGTCAATTACAGCACAATACTACATATTATCAACCCGTTAGAAATTATTAAAGTTACTGAAACCCTTGAACATAATATCGAACAAATTACAGATAATGAGGAAAAACATTTTTTAATACAAGAATGAAATAAGGTTAAATCGAAATTAATAATTATTAACACACATAGACAACGAAGAGGATTAATTAATATTGTTGAGAATACCAAAAGTCACACTTGTATACATACACATTGTGTGTGTGTGGAAAGGGGATGAACAATGAAGATCTCAGAGAGAGGCAAAGCTCTATCTTCTCTTTGTTCTCTCCCTCTCTGCCTAAGAACGTTTTTTCTTCCTTTTTGTATGCACATGCGTGCCCTACTTACTTACTTGCAGACAACGTGAGCGTGCGGTTGTGTAAAATAAAAAATAACTAAAACGACAATTGAAGTATTTTTTACTATTTTGGCAAATCGGAGTGGTGTGTTCCTGGAGTTTGTAAAAAACTTTTAATATATAAATTCCATAAATATCATAGGATTAGGTATGAAATAGCTCTATGATACAATGGACGATAGCGTCAGAAAAGAAATAGAACAACATCTTCAAACAATAGACTAGAATAACCATGCACTAATAGAAAATTCAAACCAAAATATAGAAATCAATAACGTATTTAATATAACAATTGCAAAACAAAAAAAGTTATAAATCGATTTGGCTCAAAATTTGCACACATCTTTGGAACAACATTATCTACTTAATGAACGACCATTTTTTTTTATAATAAATAATTTTTTTGAGCCAAAATATGGCGAAAATTTAACCAAAAGATGTGTTCTTTTTTTCTAAGTCTGTCAAAAATTCAAATTTCAATATTATTTTTCCTTCGTTCAATAAAGAGATTTATGCATGTACTAACGAAATATTTTTGGTTTTTTGATTTTAGATAATCCAATTATGAGTTATGACGTCCACGGCAAGATCACCTTTTTTTGCAAATGAATGCTCAGAGAACCGATAAGAAGTTACAAAGAATCTTTTTAAAAATAAAATCCGAGGTATACGTGTGGGAACACAGACAAGATGTATCACATCTGGCAGCACTGTTTGTCAGTTATTCTATTATTTCATTCTCCGTATTTACTTGAAAATTCACAGTTTCAACTGAATTACTAATTCTTAGTTTACAGTTTTAAGAAGCGTCACTTCTTGTACAGACGTCAGCAAGAAAACACGTGTATTCTGATCTCTTCAGTAAATAATCGTTTAATATTAAATGTGGTGTCTTAATATCTCCACATACGTAATATAACCCTGACAACCGACATATGGACGGATACTATGCAAACTAGGAGTTTTCTTTGTGTCACTATACACTTTTTTGACGAAGATCGCATGACATCAGTGACTCTAGGAGTTTATGAGTTAGACGAATCGCATACTGCTGAATACATTGGAAGAATGCTGTTGCAGACATGTCATGAATGGTGTATAGATCTAGAAAAAGTATTCACTGTAGTAACTGATGGAGGAGCAAATGTTGTTAAAGCTGTAGACATCTCAAAAAACACCATGTTAATTGTTTTGCTCACCTACTGAATTTAGTAGCCCAAAAATCGATTGCAAAAACAAAGCAATTACCAGAATTATTGCATCTGCTAAAAGGATTGTCACCTTATTCAAGCATAGTGTAGTGTAGTGACGAGTGCTGAATTACGAAAGGATTCTGATATAAAATTAATACAAGATGTCAGCACTCGCTGGAATTCCACCTTTTATATGGTGGAAAGATTTTTACATCTGCGACCAACGATTAATCAAATTGTTAATTGCCATACAAGTGCTCCTCTAATGATAACTGCAAAAGGTATTGAAGAGTTAACTGAAATCTTTGAAATCTTACGCCCTATAGAAGTTGCTGCTAAAGAAATATGTTACCAGCAGCAAAGTCATTCCCATAGTATGAATGCTGAACTTAAAAATGAATAACATCAAAACAAACAGTTCTTTGGGTGAGGATCTTAAGCAGAGCATAATATCTGAAATCAGTAAACGCTTGTTACCTTGTTATCTACATTGTCTAGCCCAGATTTAAAAATATTAATTTTCAAGATCTCATAGCATGTTCGGAAGCAATTAAATGTGTCAAAGAATTAGTAAATACTACGACGGAAACAGAAGTAATTGAAGAAGTTATTAGTTGTTCGCCAGATACAACAGAAGAATTGAATTTGTGGAGCGAACATTATGAACTTGTAAATGACAAAAACTCTACGCCTTTGTCTAGTGAACACGAAATGCCTTCAGAATTGCGTTACTTTTTGAAAAATCCAGTATCTGATCTTATACAAGATCCTCTCCAAGTTTGGAATAATGTCATCGGTTCCACTTACTCGAAATTAAAAAAAATAGCGGTAAAATATTTGAGTACTATCGCGACATCAACGCCATCCAAAAGACTGTTTTCAAAAGCTAGTTCTACTCTTCATCAACAAAGAAACCGATTAAAAGGTTCTTCTTTATCAAAATTACTTTTCCTTCAGTCAATTGATAAAAAATATTGGGATATGTAATAATTGAATCTGTTGCTTAATAAATTTAAAACTTACAGATTGTGTTTTATTTCTTTGTCAATTATTAATGTAAGTGGCTAAATGAGCCTTAGTCGCCTGCCCCACACCACATCTACACCCATCACTAACACGCACACTCACCACACTCACCTCGACATCACCACACTCCACATCAACACCACCCACACGCGCGAGCGCAGGATCCACACACTAAAACACACACCACATCACTTCACTAAAAAAGGGTCCGCTTTACACAGCTCAGTTCCGATTCCACCGCCGTTGAGTCAACTACGCTTTCTCGCCACCGCTACGCAGCGTCCCATCGCCCGAGTTTTAAGTTTCCTCGCGAAATGAAGTTACATAGCAATTAAGTGAAATTATTGTGTATTGAGGGGTTTCCTTCTCTGAATCGAATGTGCACCTTAACTTGTTAAAGTTTCTTATTATTGTTAAGTGAATTTATTGGACAAAAAGAAATCCCCCACTAATCGAGTGGCATTGTGAAAGCACTATACCAAAGGTTCTTTTTTTTATTCCGAACACCTAAAGAGCACAAGCGGTAAGTAAAGCGGGCAGTGACCCCAACATATGGTCCTTCGAGCCGCAAAGAACGGCACTATTGAGAAAAAAAAACCGTAAAAGGTTAAAATTGTGACATAAACATACATACAAAATTTGTTAAAAAAAAAAAAAAACTTACAAAAATTCGTGCACAAAGGTGACATATACATACATACACATATACAAAAATCTAGTGCAATTTACATATATAATAAAAAAAATATATATTGCAAGTGAAATCGAAGTGTGACAACTACATACATACTTACATACAAAAAAAAACAAACAGTTGAAACGGAAAGCACAAAACGGGTCCCTAGTGTCACATCAAAATCCAAAAAAAAAAAAAAACTAATAATAATATTTATCAAAATCAAATATAAATATATAAGAGTGAGACATATAAATATATAAATATACATATAAACAAAAATACAATACTGTGCTGAACAACTAAAAACAAAAAAAAAAAAAAAAAAAAAAAAACCGGGCGCGAAAATTAATTTAACTTTAAAACGGGCGCGAAGCTTTTACAAAAAAAAAACAAAAAAAACAAAAACAGTGACATTAAACAGTGCAATAAATTTCAAAAAAAAACGAAAATATATAGAAATAATAAAATTAATAATTGGTGAAGTAAAATATATTAAAAATATACAAGACATCTACATAAGTACGAGCAAAACAACAATAAGAAGAGCACCAGGAAAGGGATACCGTGGTCCACCCTAATAAAATCACATCAGCAGCAGCAGGAAACAACTGGGACACAGCGACAAAAGGAAACACCCCCCCCATTTAACCGAATACTAAGCGGCACAAAGTGAGTGTATCGACTCCTTTTATTCGTATAACATTTTTATTTATTAGCATATATGTATGTTGAAAGTTACAGTTCATTTTTCTAACAACTGTATACTTTAATAAAACGGTTGCTACCAAACTGTTTAAACTTACGGTTGATTTCCGGGAAACCGAAAACAGTTTGGTACACTACATATGTACATACAATATATGTATGAACAGTATATAGTATAATATATAATTATATATACACTGGCATACATATCTAAAGAAAAAGGTCCTATACGCTTACCCTTGTGTATCCAAACACACAAATTAAAAAAAAAAAAATTTTCAAGTATACACTTGACCCCATTTTCCGGCAATACCCCTTATACTCCAAAAGTATAAGCAGAATTGCGCAACACTTACTAAGCTTGGACAAATTCGATCAGTAAAGGAAAAATAAAAATAATAAAATACAACATACATATATGCAACTACTTATATTCATATTTTATATTTAATTATACATATATCGACATATAAGTACCAACCAATGTTGTAAAATAACATACACACTTATGTATGTATAAATATTATAATAAAACAATTTCTACAAATTGCACTTATTCCAATGTGTACTTAGAGTGCATACCTGCATCTCACTAATTTTCTTCCCCCGCATCATTCGTACTGTAAAATCTTACATACAGACATACGCCAATTATGATACAAGCGAAAATCCTGATTCAAGAATTATGGCTAGACGAAACAGACTGGCACGAACAGGTGAAACCTCTTCGCTTAGAGAAGTGGTCCCGGTTTGCTAATAATCTAAAAGACATCTCGCAGATACAAATTCCACGGTGGGTAAATTATTCCCCCGAATACAAAGTGGAACTACACGGCTTCTGCGATGCCTCTGAAAAGGCATATTGTGCCACGATCTATGTGCGCGCATAAAGCGACACCGCAACCACAAGCCACCTACTAGCTGCAAAAGCAAAAGTAGCACCTCTAAAAACGATAAGTCTACCACGACTTGAACTCTGTGGCGCTCTGCTACTAGCCAAGCTGGTTTCCACAGTGCAGGCCCACATGAACATGACCAAATGCAAATTATATCTATGGTCCGATTCCGAAATCGTTCTAGCCTGGTTAGAAAAGCCACCACACTCGTGGAAAACATATATTTCTAATCGAACCTCTCAAATACTTGACCTAGTAGGAGCAGCCACATGGCGACACGTCGCCAGTGCCGACAATCCTGCTGATCTAGGTACAAGAGGGTGCAAACCCCTGGATCTTGCCACCACCACGCTCTGGTGGAATGGCCCCCGATGGTTAACCGAATCCTCAGATTCTTGGCCACAATCGGCAATGCGCAACCTAATCGCCCCAGAAAGTCGAAAAAGCGACACCTATCATACAATAGTGGATGATAATGAAATCCTTGAACGATTTTCATCGTTCCCCCGAGCCCTCAGAGTTGTCGCATATATGCTCAAATTCATTGAGCAACTTAAACTTAAAGTTAATGGAGTAACTTACACTCATTGCGATACATTGACGCACCAGGACTTACAAAAAGCAAAGGTCGCGCTTATCGCCTCAACCCAAACGCGCTACTTCAGTCGCGACATATCGTTACTAAGAGAATCAAAGCCAATTGACAAAAAGAGCTCACTCCTAGTACTAAACCCATTTTTAGACACGAAAGGTCTGCTTCATGCCAATGGTCGGCTCGCTAATTCAAGCCTGACTTACAACGAACGCCACCCCATCGTAATACCTGAGAAGTCTCCTTTTGCCACATTACTCCTGAATTACATCCATATATTAATGTTGCACGCCGAACAGCGCCTCATGCAACACATGGTACGCCAAGAGTATTATATTCCCCGTCTTAAGCCCCAGATCAAAAAATGCATTTTCATGTGCAAAATCTGCACTATGCATAAGCAAAAAATGCGAACTCAGATTATGGCAGCACTTCCACCTGAACGCTGCAATTTCGCTCCGCCTTTCACGACCACAGGTGTCGATTTTGCTGGGCCTTTTCAAATAAAGGCGTCCATGCTAAGATCTCCCACTCTCATGAAAGGCTATGTGGCTGTCTTTGTATGTTTCACGACAAAGGCAGTACACCTTGAGCTGTGTACTAATCTGACGACGGAGGCTTTTCTCGCGGCATTTGCTCGTTTCGTCGCTCGACGTGGCTTCCCCTCCAAAATCATGAGCGATAATGGCAAAACATTCATAGGAGCCCAACGAGCCACAGAAAAACAGTTTGTGGATTTCTTAAAACAAGTGTCGCTTGATATCGTACAAAAGTACGCCCCTCAAGGTATCAATTGGCAATTTATACCTCCAAGCGCTCCTCATATGGGTGGTTTATGGGAATCAGCTGTAAAGAGCTTCAAATCCCATTTCAAGAAACTAGCCGGCAGCTATAAATTTAATTATGAAGAATTCACGACATTATTAGCTAAAATAGAAGCCGTTCTCAACTCACGGCCGCTCACAGCCCTATCGCAAGATCCCTCCGACTTCACAGCCCTAACTCCAGGGCATTTCCTCAAAGGAGCACCCATTCTGGCCACACCTGAGCCAGGCGTGGAGTCGCTATCCTTATTAAATAGATGGGAAGGAATTAAAATTCTCCATCATAATTTCAGTAGCCGATGGAAAGAAGACTATATAAAGGACCTCCACAAGAGGTACCGGTGGAAAAATACAGAAAATGCGCCAAAAGTTGGAGATTGTGTCCTGATTCACGACGATTGCCTGCCACCTACCGAATGGCGGCTGGGCCGCATAGAGAAGCTTTATCCAGGCTCCGACGGTCATATTCGCGTAGTCGATCTCCGAACGCAATCCGGAAAGCTAACAAGACCGCTCGTCAAACTATGCTTCTTACCGATCGCTGATAACCGCGAAACAAAAACCGATAAACCGCTTAAATAAACCGAATATAAAAACAAAATAAAATAAAAATTTATAAAAATACCTATGTACATCTATATATTTAAAATCACTCACAAAAGTAGTGGATTAATCTAACGACCCACTCATGCCGCATAACGTGGCAGCCATGCTCATATGTCCTATATGCAACCAAATTCTAATTGAAATAACCCTCTTCCAAACAGATCAATATGGATGCAGACATGCCAGCAGCCCCGACACCAACCACTCGTTCGGCTGTCAATGTGCCACGCCAAGCGGCTGCCCCAGTTGCAGCGCCCCGAACAACCACCCCAACGGTGCCTCGGAGTGGAACGGCCGCATTGCCGTCAACATCCGCGCTTGTCGTCGACCCACCACGCCGTAGATGTCCTCTATGTCGTCGACCCCACCGGCTGCCACAATGCGTCATTTTTAAGGGATTGCCACCTCAGCAACGCCAGTTGGTCGTGCAGGCGCACAGCCATTGTCTCAATTGCCTGACGACTATCCACCAAACGCACGAGTGTACGTCGGGCAATCTGTGCCAGATTTGTATGCGCCCGCATCACACTATGTTGCACCGTACAACGCGGAACGACACCAGCCAACCTCCTGCCGGCCGCAACCGTGGCGCAGTCCGACGACCTCTATTAAGCCGGGATGCACGGTCTCGTCGAACCATAGGGCCATCATCATCCCGTGATCAGCGGCCACATAGTGGGGCATCAACACGACGCCAGCAACAACGAGCGCGTCCGCGCCGCACCTCAGGCCTCAGCAGCGTCGTGGCCACTCTCCAGCAACTCCAGCGAATTCTAGGCTGAAATATTCGCCTAGGGGGGCCGGGATGGCTAAATGAGCCTTAGTCGCCTGCCCCACACCACATCTACACCCATCACTAACACGCACACTCACCACACTCACCTCGACATCACCACACTCCATATCAACACCACCCACACGCGCGAGTTACGTCGACGTCGATGCCAACCACTATCGGCATGACCGATATGAATGCAACTGCAATTCATAAGAACTGCAACAAAGAAATAATGCCGACGTCAACGTTAACAACCTACCCCAAAACACTTAGAATTAATTGGTCTACTTAAATATTTTCCCTTTTTTGTTACCGCAACAATATTGCGACCACACGAAATATGCATATCATATTTCGAAACAAACCAGGGCACTTACATTGGATCACATTGCATTTCCGCTGCACATTTAATATGTTCAAACGAATATTGCGATAGCAATTAACGTCACAATAAATAGTGCAACATAAATATTTGAGGGAATGCAATTGATGTAATGTGAGAAGTAGGCCACTTGACAAATATTGTCGCAACTACAAGTGGTTGCGCCAAAATAATAATAAGAAAAGAAATAATGTATTTTGTATCAGAAAATAGAACTTAGCTTAAGAAAATATTGGAAATAAATGAACAGAAGAATTCTGACGGTTAATCCGACAAGTCGTGATTTTCTTTTAGCGATACACCAAACCGAAGTTTAGTGTTAATAAGAATATTTGAACTAAAGTTCAATATTCATCGTTATTGACCGAGCCTTAAAAACACGGTTCAATAACCACAACTGGCGCAGTCGACGGAACTTTGCCCTTAGACAAAGAAAAAGAGCCTGACACAACATGTCAACCGCTTAAACGTACTTATTAAAGGGGAAAAAAAAAAAAATATTTTAGAGTGAACTTCTGACATATTACGAAATCTAACTGCCAAAAGTCATAGAATCATTTATAAGAAACTTACTATTGCTTGCGGGTTCAAACAGTGTTACATCATTTTATAAATATAAATCAAAGAGTTCAGAGGCGACGGGAGCTACGACATATCTTCATTCATTGGAGAGGTGGAACTGATCCTGCCCTTGTTCGACGAGAACCAAGCGGTCAAAAATTATGTATGGGAGAGACACATAAAGACCAAGATCCAAGGAGAGGCGCTCCAGACAATACGGACACTAAACAGAGACTCATCGTGGGACGAAGTGAAGACAGAACTGATACGGAACTTCGGAATAAGGGAAAGCTACCACCAACTCTTTCACCAGGCCATCACAACCAGGCAGTATAATGTAAGTCATTATTATTACAACTTAAAAAACATATTAGATAAGCTTAACTCAAAATATAATTTAGACGAAAATAAGCCGACAGAATTTTCTCCTAAGACTAACGAGTCATTAATATTAAAAACATTTTTAAATAATATTCCGCCTCATTTATCGGCAATAATTTACGGTAGGAACATTAACTCATTAAGGGAAGCATTTTACGTATTAGAAGAAACAGGACTTACTAATAGAAGCTATTATGGTCAAGTAGGAAATAAAATAAACAATCAAAGACCTGGGGACCATAACCAAACAAATAATAGGTTTTATAATTTTAACAATTCTAATAATAAATTCAACAACGAAAGAACAAGGACGAATCCTAGACAAGGAAATACAGAACAAACACGATTAAACAGTAATCGTTTCAATAATCAAAACCAAAGTAATAACACAGCAAGCTCATTCAGACGGACTTACCAAAACCATAACAATTATAACGGTGAAAGAAGTACCAACTATAGGAATGAAATTCCAATGGAAGTAGACCATATAAACCAAGAAGTAAATTTTCCCTTGGACCATACCAAAACTACCTTCCGTTAGTAGAATTAACAATAAAAAATGAAAAGATTACATGTCTAATCGACTCAGGCTCTACTACGTCCCTTATCGACAATAGAAAATTAATGAAGTATAACAGAATACTATTAAATAACTCAATAAAAATCCGGTCATTTAATAGTGAAGCACTAATCAAATGGGAAATAATAACAAGTTTACCCCTCGAATTTAATTTTGACGCAAATATGTCATGGAAATTAACTGATTTACATAAAAAAAGGATTCGATGCAATCCTCGGACAAAACATACTAAAACCATTACAAGCAGTTATTGATATGAGAAACGATACCTTAACAATTAATAACGAAGTGATAAAATTTATGAATTCTTGCCCATATAATTTTAATGAAATTTATCAATTAGAAAGTACGGAAAATAGGGACTTACCAATTGAGCAATTTACAACAAATCTAAATAAAGAAGAGAAATTCTTAGTTAGTAAGTTAATAAAAAATTACAAGAACCTATTTTATAAAGAAGGAGATGACCTTACTAGTACATCAGCTATTGAACACGAGATAGTGACCACGACAGACACTCCAGTATATTCGAAAATTTACAGATACCCACAGATACACGAAGAAGAGATAACTAAACAAATTAAAGAAATGTTAAAACAAGGAATCATAAGAAATAGTAATTCCCCTTACAATAGTCCTTTATGGATAGTGCCAAAAAAATCAGATAACTCCCAAACAAAGAAATGGCGGATCGTGATAGACTACAGAAAACTAAATGATATCACAATCGATGACAAATTCCCAATCCCAAACATTGATAATATATTAGATAAATTAGGAAGAGCTGTATACTTTACGACACTCGATCTCGCAAAAGGATTCCACCAAATCTTAGTAAAAGAGGAAGATAGAAAGAAAACCGCGTTTTCCACCCCTTTTGGTCATTACGAATACGTTAGAATGCCATTCGGCCTCAAAAACGCTCCATCAACCTTCCAAAGGCTGATGAATTGTGTTCTTAGAGAATACATAAATAAAATATGCGTAGTATACATGGATGACATTCTCGTTTTCAGTACAACATTAGAAGAGCATATACAAAGCCTAACAAAAATTTTCAATGCACTAAAGAAGCATAACCTTAAGGTACAATTTGACAAGTGCAATTTTTGTGCCAAAGAAACACAATTTCTAGGCCACGTTTTAACACCTGAAGGAGTTAAACCGAATTTCGAGAAAATAAATAAAATACAAGATTTAAAATTACCAAAAACAACAAGACAAATAAAGTCTTTTCTAGGAGCTACGGGATACTATCGGAAATTTATAAAAGACTACGCGAAAGTAGCACAACCTATGACAAATTTTCTAAAGAAAAATGTCAAAATTAATATTAACGACTCTACATATATAAACTCATTTCAAAAATTAAAACAAATAATGACAGAAGCTCCAGTACTAAGTTATCCAGATTTCAAAAAGAAATTTACATTAACTACTGATGCAAGCAATTTCGCAATCGGTGCCGTATTACAACAAAATGAACATCCTGTATGTTATGCGAGTAGAACACTCAACGACCACGAACGTAGATATTCTACAACAGAAAAGGAGTTGTTAGCAATCGTTTGGGCCACAAACTACTTCCGGCCTTACTTATATGGCGTCCAATTTGATTTATTAACAGATCATCAACCATTAAAATGGCTATACACGAAGGCTCATTGTAAAGATATAAATCCTAGACTACAAAGATGGATAATAAAATTAGGAGAATACAACATGAACGTAAATTATATAAAAGGAAAGGAAAACAAAGTAGCAGATTTCCTTAGCAGAATCAATAATAACACCAATTTAATAAATTTTATGGAAACAGGTAGCAATCTATCTTTAGAAAATAATTTAGACGAAAACGATGTAAATACAATACACTCTCAGGAGGAGCAATTGAACAACCATATACCCATTTTGGACACCATAGTCAATCGGTTTAAAATTCAGATAATTTTAACAGATAGCAAACAATTGGAGTTCGAAATAAAACACAACAATAAAAAAATATACGTAACACCAGTAGATCTCGACAACAATATTTCTGATATCCTCAGAAGACATATCACTTCAGGCAAAATTGGCATATACAGCGAAGTTAACGACCATGAATATAATAAATTACAACAAAAAATCATCGAGTTATTTGATGGATTCGACAACATTAAATTTGTTAAATGTTCATATCACGCTAAAGATATAAATAGCGAAGAAGAAGCCTACAGACATATCCAAAATTATCACAAGTTTGAAACAGGACACACAGGAATATCGGAGAACTACGAAGGAGTTAAAAGACATATCTACTTCCCAAATTTGAAAAAACTGGTACACAAATTCGTAAACAACTGCGATACATGCAACAGAGTCAAATATGATAGGCGACCTATAAGAGCAAAATTTAATTTAACGGAAACACCGAAAGATTGCAAAGAAATAATTCACATGGACTGCTACACTAATTCAAAAGCGAATTTTCTAACTTTTATAGACAGGTTTTCTAAATTCGCCACAGCATTTTTTCTTGAAGATAGGACCAGCCAAACTATAATCGAAAAAATAAACCAATATAAGTCGCAAAGAGGACATTTTAAAAAAAATTTTTGCTGATAACGAATTTAAAAGCATTAATATTAAAGATTTCCTCAGAAACGAAAATATTGAACTACATCTCGTTAAACCAAATAACCATACCGGCAATTCTGATGTAGAACGCCTACACAATACACTAGGAGAAAAAATTAGAGTATTAGGTATAGAAAATAAAAACTCCAGTATAACAAATAAAATGAGCAAAGCTATAGAATGGTATAATAACAGCTACCACTCAGTTACAAAAGAAAAACCCATAAATATTGAGGAAGGTAAGTGTAACAAGAGCACAATTTATGACAGAATATTCAAAGAAAAATCTAAGCGAATAAATAAGAGTAACGAAAACAGAGAACACTATGTAGAAGAAAGAAATATAGGTTACGTAAAGAATTACAAAAGCGTTAGGCATAAGGAACAACCGAAGTTTATAAAAACAAATCTAAACGATATACATTTAAACAACGTTAAACGGAAATACAAATTTGCAGGGGCAATGGATCCTGAAACTTTTGATCCTGACAGCAATTTGGACCCTGGGGCTGGGACAAGTAACAATAGATAAAATAGAAAGCAACAAAGGATATATAGAAATACAAACAGGCGATGCAGATATAGTTAAGTCATATGTAACAATACTACACGTTATAAATCCACTAGAAATATCAAATTTACTTAATGAAATAGAATCTAATATAAAATCGGCAAATCTGCAAGTAGGACAAGCAATACTAAACATGCAAATTAAATTTATTAGAAGCAAGATAAATACTATCACACCCCACAGACAAAAAAGAGGCCTACTAAATGCTGTAGGAACTGTACAAAAATGGCTTTACGGTACCATGGACGACAATGATAGACAAGACCTTGAACAACACCTCAACATCATCGACACAAACAACCACAAGGCTATCGAAACAATAAACAAACAAATAGATATTAATACTAATTTCAATAAAACGTTTCTTGAATTAAAAAGACTTATGCATAACGATAGGGATATGATATCTGCAAAACTAAACTCCATAGGGAGCATAAGTAAAAGGACCCAAGACGAAATTTTATACCTCGACTTTTCTCTAAAAATGAAAATATTACAGGACAATGTAGAACACATACAAGACAATATAGCAGCAAGTGGTTTAGGAATTTTACATAGCAACATGATAACCGACCAAGAAATAACAAAATACAACTTAGACTCACAAAAATTGAAAAAAATAAAATTAGGATCCCTTACAGACAAAAACCATAACATTATTTTCGCTATCAAAATTCCAACAGAAATAATAACACTACACACATCTATAATATTGCCGTTAGGAGATATAAGCAACTTTGAGTTAATGTTTCAACAAGTATATGCACTAAGATATAACAATGAATTGTACGAATTTAATGATAATATAGATTTACAACGTCTTAAGCCAATTAATAATTGTTTGATAAAAAGAAACTGTATGAAAATTTTTAATAACGCCTCCGAAATTATAAACATTAACGAAGGAATTATATTTGTAAAAAATACTAAAAATACTAGTGTAGAAAGTGACTGCATTATAAACAACAGCTCTCCCTTAAGCGGAAACTATTTAATACATTTTTACAATTGTAGCATAACAATTAATAATAAAACATTTTCAACAAAAAGTAAAATAATTAAAAGTAGCATTGTATTAGCAAGCGATATAGACAACATTAAAGATATAAATAAGAAACTTATATTTGATGATATTATATTACAACAAATAGAAAATATAAACTTTATAGATGAAGTTAAATATCAAAAACGACAACAATACATACATATAAGCATATATACAATATCAATTGTAATTATAGTCAGTCTTTCGATAATCATTTATTGTAAAAACAAGAGAAAGAATTTCAAAATTACTAATGTGATCTCCCAGGAGAGAGCTCAATCAAGGGGGGGAGGAGTTACGTCGACGTCGATGCCAACCACTATCGGCATGACCGATATGAATGCAACTGCAATTCATAAGAACTGCAACAAAGAAATAATGCCGACGTCAACGTTAACAACCTACCCCAAAACACTTAGAATTAATTGGTCTACTTAAATATTTTCCCCCTTTTTTTTTACCGCAACAATATTGCGACCACACGAAATATGCATATCATATTTCGAAACAAACCAGGGCACTTACATTGGATCACATTGCATTTCCGCTGCACATTTAATATGTTCAAACGAATATTGCGATAGCAATTAACGTCACAATAAATAGTGCAACATAAATATTTGAGGGAATGCAATTGATGTAATGTGAGAAGTAGGCCACTTGACAAATATTGTCGCAACTACAAGTGGTTGCGCCAAAATAATAATAAGAAAAGAAATAATGTATTTTGTATCAGAAAATAGAACTTAGCTTAAGAAAATATTGGAAATAAATGAACAGAAGAATTCTGACGGTTAATCCGACAAGTCGTGATTTTCTTTTAGCGATACACCAAACCGAAGTTTAGTGTTAATAAGAATATTTGAACTAAAGTTCAATATTCATCGTTATTGACCGAGCCTTAAAAACACGGTTCAATAACCACAACTCGCGAGCGCAGGATCCACACACTAAAACACACACCACATCACTTCACTAAAAAAGGGTCCGCCCGAGTTTTAAGTTTCCTCGCGAATTGAAGTTACATAGCAATTAAGTGAAATTATTGTGTATTGAGGGGTTTCCTTCTCTGAATCGAATGTGCACCTTAACTTGTTAAAGTTACTTATTATTGTTAAGTGAATTTATTGGACAAAAAGAAATCCCCCACTAATCGAGTGGCATTGTGTAAGCACTATACCAAAGGTTCTTTTTTTTATTCCGAACACCTAAAGAGCACAAGCGGTAAGTAAAGCGGGCAGTGACCCCAACAGTAAGAATTATCGATGGGTCCGACATCGATGTAGCGTTTTCGATAAATATGAAA
>JAPZAG010000395.1:0-76251 GCA_027475135.1 Bactrocera correcta | reverse complement strand
ACATGGCATAACGGCAGTGCATTTAGAAGAATTCTTTAACGTAATGAAGGTGACATAAAGACATGGCGGCGTAACGACAGTACATTTGGAAAAATTCCGTGACCTTATGTTTAGGTATAAATTCGATTTTCTTTTACATACACATTTAGCTATCGATATCGAAATGCTTCAAATCTCTAGTTTAACAAATTTAAGTTAATTAACCTTCTTTAACGTATTGAAGTTGATACAAAGCCATTGCGGCATAACCACAGTACATTTGGAAGAATTCCGTAGTCTTATATTTAGGTATAAAGCCGATTTTCTGGTATATATGCATTAAGCAATCGATATCGAAATGCTTCAAATAACTGGTTTAACATATTTAAGTTAATAAACCTTCTTTAACGAACGTTAGCTGGCTTAGGGCCATGGCGGCATAACGGCAGTGCATTTAGAAGAATTCCGCAATCTTATATTTAGGTATAAAGTCGATTTTGTTGTATATACATATTTAGCAATCGATATCGAGATGCTTCAAATAACTTGTTTAACATATTTAAGTTAATAAACCTTCTTTAACGAACTGAAGTTGGCATAAAGCTATGGCGGCATAACGGCAGTGCATGTAGAAGAATTCCGTTATCTTATATTTAGGTATAAAGTCGATTTTGTTGTATATACATATTTAGCAATCGATATCGAGATGCTTCAAATAACTTGTTTAACATATTTAAGTTAATAAACCTTCTTTAACGAACTGAAGTTGGCATAAAGCTATGGCGGCATAACGGCAGTGCATTTAGAAGAATTCCGCAATCTTATATTTAGGTATAAAGTCGATTTTCTTGTATATACACATTTAGCAATCGATATCGAAATGCTTCAAATCATTAGTTTAACATATTTAAGTTAATTAACCTTCTTTAACGAACGGTAGTTGGCTTAAAGCCATGACGGCATAACGGCAGTGCATTTAGAAGAATTCCGTAATCTTATATTAGGTATAAAGTCGATTTTCTTGTATATACACATTTAGCTATCGATATCGAAATGCTTCAAATCATTAGTTTAACATATTTAAGTTAATTAACCTTCTTTATCTTACTGAAGTTTACATTAAGCCAAAAGGGTATAACGGCAGTGCATTTGGAAGAATTCCGTAATCTTATATTTAGGTAAAAAGTCGATTTTCTTGTATATACACATTTAGCAATCGATATCGAAATGCTTCAAATCATTCGTTTAACATATTTAAGTTTGTTAACCTTCTTGAACGTAATGAAGTTGGCTTAAGGTCATGGCGGCATGACGACAGTGCATTTAGAAGAATTCCGTAGTCTTATATTTAGGTATAAAGCCGATTTTGTTGTATATACGCATTTAGCAATCGATATCGAAATGCTTCAAATCATTAGTTTAACATATTTAAGTTAATTAAACTTCTTTAACGTATTGAAGTTGATATAAAGCCATGGCGGCATAACGACAGTATATTTGGAAGAATTCGGTTGTCTTATATTTATGTAAAACGTCGATTTTCTTGTATATACACGTTTAGCTATCGATATCGAAATGCTTCAAATCATACGTTTAACATATTTAAGTTAGTTAACCTTCTTTAACGTAATGAAGGTGATATAGAGCCATGGCGGCATAACGACAGTGCAATTAGAAGAATTCCGTAATCTTATATTTAGGTATAAAGTCGATTTTTTTGTATATACACATTTAGCAATCGATATCGAAATGCTTCATAGCATTCGTTAAACATATTTAAGTTAATTAACCTTCTTTAACGTATTGAAGTTGATGTAAGGCCATGGCAGCATAACGACAATACATTTGGAAGAATTCCGCAACCTTATATTTATGCATAAAGTTGATTTTCTTGTATATACACATTTAGCAATCGATATCGAAATGCTTCAAATCATTAGTTTAACATATTTAAGTTAATAAACCTTCTTTAACGAACGGAAGTTGGCTTAAAGCCATGGCGGCATAACGGCTGTGCATTTAGAAGAATTCCGTTATCGTGTATTTATGTACAAAGTCGATTTTCTTAAATATTCACATTAAGCAATCGATAACGAAAGGCTGCAAATCATTAGATTAACATAATAAGTTAACTAACCTTCTTTATCTCAAATCATTAGTTTAACATATTTAAGTTAGTTAACCTTCTTTAACGTAATGAAGGTGATATAAAGTCATGGCGGCATAACGGCAGTGCATTTAGAAGAATTCCGTTATCGTATATTTATGTATAAAGTCGATTTTGTTTTATATACACATTTAGCAATCGATATCGAAATGCTTTAAATCATTAGTTTAACATATTTAAGTTAATTAACCTTCTTTATCTTACTGAAGTGTACGTAAAGCCATAACGGTATAACGTTAGTGCATTTAGAAGAAATCCGTAATCTTATATTAGGTATAAAGTCAATTTTCTTGTATATACACATTTAGCAATCGATAACGAAATGCCTCAAATCATTAGTTTAACATATTTAAGTTAGTTAACCTTCTTTAACGTATTGAAGTTGATATAAAGCCATGGCGGCATAACGGCAGTGCATGTAGAAGAACTCCGTAATCTTATATTTAGGTATAAAGTCGATTTTGTTGTATATACACATAAGCAATCGATATCGAGATGGTTCAACTCATTAGTTTAATATATTTAAGTTAATTTACCTTCTTTATTTTACTGAAGTTTACATAAAGCCATAACGGCATAACGGCAGTATATTTATATGAATTCCGTTATCTTATATTTAGGTATAAAGCCGATTTTGTTGTACATACACATTTAGTAATCGATAAGTAAATGCTTCAAATCATTAGTTTAAAATATTTAAGTTAGTTCACCTTCTTTAACGTAATGAAGGTGATATAAAGCCGTGGCGGCATAACGACAGTGCATTTAGAAGAATTCCGTAATCTTATATTTCGGTATAAAGTCGATTTTGTTGTATATACGCATCTAGCAATCGATATCGAAAAGCTTCAAAATCATTAGTTTAACAAATTTAAGGTCATTTACCTTCTTTAACGTATTAAAGTCGATATAAAGCCATTGCGGCATAACGACAGTGCATGTAGAAGAATTCCGTAATCTTATATTTAGGTATAAATTGGATTTTGTTGTATATACACATAAGCAATCGATATCGAGATGGTTCAACTCATTAGTTTAATATATTTAAGTTAATTAACCTTCCTTATTTTACTGAAGTTTACATAAAGCCATAACGGCATAACGGCAGTATATTTATATGAATTCCGTTATCTTATATTTAGGTATAAAGCCGATTTTGTTGTACATACACATTTAGCAATCGATATTGAAATGCTTCAAATCATTAGTTTAATATATTTAAGTTAGTTCACCTTCTTTAACGTAACTTTAACGGCATAACGACAGTACATTTGGAAGAAATCCGTAATCTTATATTTAGGAATAAAGTCGATTTTGTTGTATATACACATTTAGCAATCGATATCGAAATGCTTCAAATCATTAGTTTAACACATTTAAGTTAATTAACCTTCTTTATCGTAATGAAGGTGACATAAAGCCATGGCGGCATAACGACAGTGCATGTAGAAGAAATCCGTTATCGTATATTTATGTATAAAGTCGATTTTCTTGTATATACACATTTAGCAATCGATATCGAAATGCTTTAAATCATTAGTTTAACATATTTAAGTTAATTAACCTTCTTTATCTTACTGAAGTGTACGTAAAGCCATAACGGTATAACGGAAGTGCATTTAGAAGAAATCCGTAATCTTATATTAGGTATAAAGTCGATTTTCTTGTATATACACATTTAGCAATTTATATCGAAACGCTTCAAATCATTAGTTTAACATATTTAAGTTAATTAACCTTCTTTAACGAACGGAAGTTGGCATAATGCCATGGCGGCATAACGGCAGTGCATTTAGAAGAATTCCGTAATCTTATGTTAGGTATAAAGTCGATTTTCTTGTGTATACACATTTAGCTATCGATATCGAAATGCTTCAAATCATTAGTTTAACATATTTAAGTTAATTAACCTTCTTTATCTTACTGAAGTGTACGTAAAGCCATAACGGTATAACGGAAGTGCACTTAGAAGAAATCCGTAATCTTATATTAGGTATAAAGTCGATTTTCTTGTATATACACATTTAGCAATTTATATCGAAACGCTTCAAATCATTAGTTTAACATATTTAAGTTAATTAACCTTCTTTAACGAACGGAAGTTGGCATAATGCCATGGCGGCATAACGGCAGTGCATTTAGAAGAATTCCGTAATCTTATGTTAGGTATAAAGTCGATTTTCTTGTGTATACACATTTAGCTATCGATATCAAAATGCTTCAAATCATTAGTTTAACATATTTAAGTTAATTAACCTTCTTTATCTTACTGAAGTTTACATAAATCCAAAACGGTATAACGGCAGTGCATTTGGAAGAATTCCGTAAACTTATATTAGGTATTGTGTCGATTTTCTTGTGTATACACATTTAGCTATCGATATCGAAATGCTTCAAATCATTAGTTTAACATATTTAAGTAATTAACCTTCTTTAACGTATTGAAGTTGATGTAAAGCCATGGCAGCATAACGACAATGCATTTGGAAGAATTCCGTAGTCTTATATTTATGTATAAAGTTGATTTTCTTGTATATACACATTTAGCAATCGATATAGAAATGCTTCAAATCATTAGTTTAACATATTTAAGTTAATAAACCTTCTTTAACGAACGGAAGTTGGCTTAAAGCCATGGCGGCATAACGGCAGTGCATTTAGAAGAATTCCGTAATCTTATATTTAGGTATAAAGCCGATTTTGTTGTATATACGCATTTAGCAATCGATATCGAAATGCTTCAAATCATTAGTTTAACATATTTAAGTTAATTAACCTTCTTTAACGTATTGAAGTTGATATAAAGCCATGGCGGCATAACGACAGTACATTTGGAAGAATTCCGTAATCTTATATTTAGGTATAAAGTCGATTTTCTGGTATATATGCATTAAGCAATCGACATCGAAATGCTTCAAATAACTGGTTTAACATATTTAAATTAATAAACCTTCTTTAACGAACTGAAGTTGGCTTAAGGCCATGGCGGCATAACGGCAGTGCATTTAGAAGAATTCCGTAACCTTATATTTAGGTATAAAGTCGATTTTCTTGTATATACACATTTAGCTATCGATATCGAAATGCTTCAAATCATTAGTTTAACATATTTAAGTTAATTAACCTTCTTTAACGTATTGAAGTTGATATAACGCCATGGCGGCATAACGACAGTACATTTGGAAGAATTCCTTAGTCTTATATTTATGTAAAAAGTCGATTTTCTTCTATATACATATTTAGCAAACGATATCGAGATGTTTCAACTCATTAGTTTAACATATTTAAGTTAATAAACCTTCTTTAACGAACTGAAGTTGGCATAAAGCTATGGCGGCTTAACGGCAGGGCATGTAGAAGAATTCCGTTATCTTATATTTAGGTATAAAGTCGATTTTCTTGTATTTACAAATTTAGCAATCGATATCGAAATGCTTCAAATCATTAGTTTAACATATTTAAGTTAGTTAACCTTCTTTACCGTAATGAAGGTAATATAAAGCCATGGCGGCATAACGACAGTGCATTTAGAAGAATTCCGTAATCTTATATTTAGGTATAAAGTCGATTTTGTTGTACATACATTTAGCAATCGATATCGAAATGCTTCAAATCATTTGTTTAACATATTTAAGTTAATTAACCTTCTTTAACGTAATGAAGGTGATATAAAGCCATGGCGGCATAACGGCAGTGCATTTAGAAGAGTTCCGTTATCGTATATTTATGTATTAAGTCGATTTTGTTGTATATACACATTTAGCAATCGATATCGAAATGCTTCAAATCATTAGTTTAACATATTTAAGTTAATTAACCCTCTTTATCTTACTGAAGTCTACAAACGCCTTAATGGCATAACGGCAGTATATTTATATGAATTCCGTTATCTTATATTTAGGTATAAAGCCGATTTTGTTGTACATACCCATTTAGTAATCGATAGTGAAATGCTTCAAATCATTAGTTTAATATATTTAAGTTAGTTCACCTTCTTTAACGTAATGAAGGTGATATAAAGCCGTGGCGGCATAACGACAGTGCATTTAGAAGAATTCCGTAATCTCATATTTCGGTATAAAGTCGATTTTGTTGTATATACGCATCTAGCAATCGATATCGAAAAGCTTCAAAATCATTAGTTTAACATATTTAAGTTAGTTAACCTTCTTTAACGTATTGAAGATGATGTAAAGCCATGGCAGCATAACGACAATGCATTTGGAAGAATTCCGTAGTCTTATATTTATGTCTAAAGTTGATTTTCTTGTATATACACATTTAGCAATCGATATAGGAATGCGTCAAATCATTAGTTTAACATATTTAAGTTAATAAACCTTCTTTAACGAACGGAAGTTGGCTTAAAGCCATGGCGGCACAACGGCAGTGCATTTAGAAGAATCACGTAATCTTATATAAGGTATAAAGTCGATTTTCTTGTGTATACACATTTAGCTATCGATATCGAAATGCTTCAAATCATTAGTTTAACATATTTAAGTTAATAAACCTTCTTTAACGAACGGAAGTTGGCTTAAAGCCATGGCGGCACAACGGCAGTGCATTTAGAAGAATTACGTAATCTTATATTTAGGTATAAAGTCGATTTTCTTGTGTATACACATTTAGCTATCGATATCGAAATGCTTCAAATCATTAGTTTAACATATTTAAGTTAGTTAACCTTCTTTAACGTATTGGAGTTGATGTAAAGCCATGGCAGCATAACGACAATGCATTTGGAAGAATTCCGTAGTCTTATATTTATGTCTAAAGTTGATTTTCTTGTATATACACATTTAGCAATCGATATAGAAATGCGTCAAATCATTAGTTTAACATATTTAAGTTAATAAACCTTCTTTAACGAACGGAAGTTGGCTTAAAGCCATGGCGGCACAACGGCAGTGCATTTAGAAGAATTACGTAATCTTATATTTAGGTATAAAGCCGATTTTGTTGTATTTAAACATTTAGCAATCGATATTGAAATGCTTCAAATCATTAGTTTAATATATTTAAGTTAGTTCACCTTCTTTAACGTAATGAAGGTGATATAAAGCCGTGGCGGCATAACGACAGTACATTTGGAAGAAATCCGTAATCTTATATTTAGGTATAAAGTCGATTTTCTTGTATATACACATTTAGCAATCGATATCGAAATGCTTCAAATCATTAGTTTAACATATTTAAGTTAGTTAACCTTCTTTAACGTAATGAAGTTGACATAAAGCCATAACGGTATAACGACAGTGCATTTGAAGAATTCCGTAATCTTATATTTAGGTAAAAAAAAAAAAAAAAAAAAAAACATGGCGGCAAACGCATGATGAAGAATTCCGTAATCTATTTTAGGTTAAATGATTTTTTGTATATACCATTTAGCAATCGATATGAAATGCTTCAAATCATTAGTTTAAATATTTAAGTTAATAACCTTCTTTAACGATGAAGTTGTAAAGCCATGGGGCAAACGCAGTCATTTGAAGAATCGTAATCTTATATTAGGTATAAAGTCGATTTTCTGTTATACATTAGCAATCGATATCGAAATGCTTCAAATCATTAGTTTAACATATTTAAGTTATTAACCTTCTTACTTGAAGTTATAAACCAAACGGATAACACATGCATTTGAAGAATTTGTAACTTATATTTAGGTAAAATTGATTTTCTTTATATACACATTTAGCATCGATATGAAATGCTTCAAATCATTGTTAACATATTTAAGTTATTAACCTTCTTTAACGAAGAAGTTGTTAAAGCCATGGCGGCAAACGCAGTGATTTAGAAGAATTCCGTAATCTTATTTTAGGTATAAATCGATTTTTTATAACATTTAGCAACGATATGAAATGCTTCAAATCATTAGTTTAAATATTTAAGTTATTAACCTTCTTTAACGAAGAAGTTGTAAAGCCATGGCGGCAAACGCAGTCATTTGAAGAATCCGTAATCTTATATTAGGATAAAGTCGATTTTCTTGTTTACATTTAGCAATCGATATCGAAATCTTCAAATATTAGTTTAACATATTTAAGTTATTAACCTTCTTTAACTATGAAGTATAAACCAACGTATAACGATATGCATTTGAAGAATTCTTACTTATATTTAGTAAAGTTGATTTTCTTTATATACACATTTAGCTATATATCGAAATGCTTCAAATCATTAGTTAACATATTTAAGTTATAACCTTCTTTAACGAAGAAGTTGCATTAAAGCCATGGCGGCATAACGACAGTGTATTTAGAAGAATTCCGTAATCTTATATTTAGGTATAAATCGATTTTTTTATTAACATTTAGCAACGATATCGAAATGCTTCAAATCATTAGTTTAAATATTTAAAGTTACCTTCTTTAACGTATTGAAGTGATATAAAGCCTTGGTGGCATAAACAGTCATTTGGAAGAATTTCGTAATCTTATATTTAGGAAAAGTCGATTTTCTGTATTACATTAAGCAATCGATATCGAAATCTTCAAATGATTAGTTTAACATATTTAAGTTATTAACCTTCGTTACTTTGAAGTGACATAAACATTAACGGTATAACAAGTGCATTTCGAAGAATCGTAATTTATATTAGGTAAAATCGATTTTCTTCGTATAACACATTTAGCTATATATCGAAATGCTTCAAATCATGTTAACATATTTAAGTTATTAACCTTCTTTAACGTAAGAAGTTGCATATATGCCATGGCGGCATAACGACAGTGTATTTAGAAGAATTCCGTAATCATATGTTTAGGTATAAATCGATTTGTTTAACACATTTAGCAACGATACATCTTAAATCATTAGTTTAACATATTTAAGTTATTAACCTTCTTTAACGTATTGAAGTTGATATAAAGCCATGGGGCATAACGACAGTCATTTGGAAGAATTCCGTTATCGTATATTTATGTATTAAGTCGATTTTGTTGTATATACACATTTAGCAATCGATATCGAAATGCTTCAAATCATTAGTTTAACATATTTAAGTTAATTAACCTTCGTTATCTTGCTGAAGTTTACATAAACACAAAACGGTATAACACCAGTGCATTTGGAAGAATTTTGTAAACTTATATTTAGGTAAAAAGTCGATTTTCTTCTATATATACATTTAGCTATCGATATCGAAATGCCTCAAATCATTAGTTTAACATATTTAAGTTAGTTAACCTTCTTTAACGTATTGAAGTTGATATAAAGACATGGCGACATAACGACAGTGCATTTAGAAGAATTCCGTAATCTTAGTTTAACATATTTAAGTTCGTTAACCTTCTTTAACGAACTGAAGTTAACATAAAGCCATAAGGGCAGAGCATTTGGAAGAATTCCGTAATCTTATATTTAGGTAAAAAGTCGATTTTCTTGTATATACACATTTAGCTATCGATATCGAAATGCTTTAAATCAGTCGTTTAACATATTTAAGTTCGTTAACCTTCTTTAACGTAATGAAGGTGATATAAAACCATGGCGGCATAACGACAGTGCATTTAGAAGAATTCCGTAATCTTATATTTAGGCATAAAGTCGATTTTTTTGTATATACACTTTTAGCTATTGATATCGAAATGCTTCAAATCATTAGTTTAACACATTAAGTTAATAAACATTTTTTAGCATACTGAAGTCTACATAAAGCCATAACGGTATAACGGCAGTGCATTTAGAAGAATTCCGTAATGTTATAATATTATATTTAGTTATAAAGTCGATTTTCTTGTATATATACATTTCGCAATCGATATGGAAATGCTTCAGATAACTGGTTAAACATATTTAAGTTAATAAACCTCCTTTAGCGAACTGAAGTTGACATAAAGCCATAACGGCACTGCATTTGGAAGAATTCCGTAGTCTTATATTTAGGCATAAATTCGATTTTCTTGTATATACAAATTTTGCAATCGATATCGAAATGCTTCAAATAACTGGTTTAGCATATTTAAGTTAATTAACCTTCTTTATCTTACTGAAGTTTACATAAAGCCATCACGGCATAACGACAGTATATTTATATGAATTCCGTTATCTTATATTTAGGTATAAAGTCGATTTTGTTGTACATACACATTTAGAAATCGATATCGAAATGATTCAAATCATTAGTTTAACATATATATGTTAATAAACCTCCTTTAGCGAACTGAAGTTGACATAAAGCCATAATTCCATAGTCTTATATTTAGGCATAAATTCGATTTTCTTGTATATACACATTTTGCAATCGATATCGAAATGCTTCAAGTCATTAGTTTAACATATTTAAGTTAATTAACCTTCTTTAACGAACTGAAGTTGGCATAAAGCCATTACGGCATAACGGCAGTGCATTTAGAAGAATTCCGCAATCTTATGTTTAGGTATAAATTCGATTTTCTCGTATATACACATTTAGCAATCGATAACGAAATGCTTCAAATCATTAGCTTAACATATTTAAGTTAATTAACCTTCTTTATATGACTGAAGTTTACATAAAGCCATAACGGTATAACGCCAGTGCATTTGGAAGAATTCCGTAAACTTATATTTAGGTATAATGTCGATTTTGTTGTATATACACATTTAGCAATCGATATCGAGATTCTTCAAATCATTAGTTTAACATATTTAAGTTAACTAACCTTCTTTTTCTTACTGAAGTTTACGTAAACCCATAACGGTATAACGGCAGTGCATTTGGATAATTTCCGTAATCTTATATTTAGGTATAAAGTCGATTTTGATGTATATACACATTAAGCAATCGATATCGAGATGGTTCAACTCATTAGTTTAACATATTTAAGTTAATAAACCTTCTTTAACAATCTGAAGTTGGTTAAAGCCATGGCGGCATAACGGGAGTGCATTTAGAAGAGTTCCGTAATTTTATATTTAGGTCTAAAGTCGATTTTGTTGTATATACACATTTAGCAATCAATATCGAGATGCTTCAAATCATTAGTTTAACATATTTAAGTTAATTAACCTTCTTTATCTGACTGAAGTTTACGTAAAGCCATAACGGTATAACGCCAGTGCATTCGGAAGAATTCCGTAAACTTATATTTAGGTATAATGTCGTTTTTAATGTATATACACATTTAGCAATCGATATCGAGATGCTTCAAATCATAAGTTTAACAAATTTAAGTTAACTAACCTTCTTTATCTGACTGAAGTTTACGTAAAGCCATGGCGGTATAACGGCAGTGCATTTTGAAGAATTCCGTAATCTTATATTTAGGTATAAAGTCGATTTTGTTGTATATACACATTAGCAATCGATATCGAGATGGTTCAACTCATTAGTTTAACATATTTAAGTCAATTAACCTGGTTTTTCCTACTGAATTGTACGTAAAGCCATAACGGTATAACGGCGGTGCATTTAGAAGAATTCCGTAATCTTATATTAGGTATAAAGTCGATTTTCTTGTATATACACATTTAGCAATCGCTAATGAAATGCTTCAAATCATTAGTTTAACATATTTAAGTTAATTAACCTTTTAACGTAATGAAGGTGATATAAAGCCATGGCGGCATAACGGCAGTGCATTTAGAAGGGTTCCGTTATCGTATATTTATGTATTAAGTCGATTTTGTTGTATATACACATTTAGCAATCGATATCGAAATGCTTCAAATCATTAGTTTAACATATTTAAGTTAATTAACCTTCGTTATCTTGCTGAAGTTTACATAAACACAAAACGGTAACACCAGTGCATTTGGAAGAATTTTGTAAACTTATGTTTAGGTAAAAAGTCGATTTTCTTCTATATACACATTTAGCTATCGATATCGAAATGCTTCAAATCATTAGTTTAACATATTTAAGTTAGTTAACCTTCTTTAACGTATTGAAGTTGATATAAAGCCATGGCGACATAACGACAGTGCATTTAGAAGAATTCCGTAATCTTAGTTTAACATATTTAAGTTCGTTAACCTTCTTTAACGAACTGAAGTTAACATAAAGCCATAACGGCAGAGCTTTTGGAAGAATTCCAAAATCTTATATTTAGGTAAAAAGTCGATTTTCTTGTATATACACATTTAGCTATCGATATCGAAATGCTTTAAATCAGTCGTTAACATATTTAAGTTCGTTAACCTTCTTTAACGTAATGAAGGTGATATAAAACCATGGCGGCATAACGACAGTGCATTTAGAAGAATTCCGTAATCTTATATTTAGGCATAAAGTCGATTTTTTTGTATATACACTTTTAGCTATTGATATCGAAATGCTTCAAATCATTAGTTTAACATATTATGTTAATAAACATTTTTTAGCATACTGAAGTCTACATAAAGCCTTAACGGTATAACGGCAGTGCATTTAGAAGAATTCCGTAATGTTATAAAATTATATTTAGTTATAAAGTCGATTTTCTTGTATATATACATTTCGCAATCGATATGGAAATGCTTCAGATAACTGGTTTAACATATTTAAGTTAATAAACCTCCTTTAGCGAACTGAAGTTGACATAAAACCATAACGGCACTGCATTTGGAAGAATTCCGTAGTCTTATATTTAGGCATAAATTCGATTTTCTTGTATATACAAATTTTGCAATCGATATCGAAATGCTTCAAATAACTGGTTTAGCATATTTCAGTTAATTAACCTTCTTTATCTTACTGAAGTTTACATAAAGCCATCACGGCATAACGACAGTATATTTATATGAATTCCGTTATCTTATATTTAGGTATAAAGTCGATTTTGTTGTACATACACATTTAGAAATCGATATCGAAATGATTCAAATCATTAGTTTAACATATTTATGTTAATATACCTCCTTTAGGGAACTGAAGTTGACATAAAGCCATAATTCCATAGTCTTATATTTAGGCGTAAAGTCGATTTTCTTGTATATACACATTTAGCAATCGATATCGAAATGCTTCAAGTCATTAGTTTAACATATTTAAGTTAATTAACCTTCTTTAACGAACTGAAGTTGGCATAAAGCCATTACGGCATAACGGCAGTGCATTTAGAAGAATTCCGTAATCTTATGTTTAGGTATAAATTCGATTTTCTCGTATATACACATTTAGCAATCGATAACGAAATGCTTCAAATCATTAGCTTAACATATTTAAGTTAATTAACCTTCTTTATATGACTGAAGTTTACATAAAGCCATAACGGTATAACGCCAGTGCATTTGGAAGAATTCCGTAAACTTATATTTAGGTATAATGTCGATTTTGTTGTATATACACATTTAGCAATCGATATCGAGATTCTTCAAATCATTAGTTTAACATATTTAAGTTAACTAACCTTCTTTTTCTTACTGAAGTTTACGTAAACCCATAACGGTATAACGGCAGTGCATTTGGATAATTTCCGTAATCTTATATTTAGGTATAAAGTCGATTTTGATGTATATACACATTAAGCAATCGATATCGAGATGGTTCAACTCATTAGTTTAACATATTTAAGTTAATAAACCTTCTTTAACAATCTGAAGTTGGTTAAAGCCATGGCGGCATAACGGGAGTGCATTTAGAAGAGTTCCGTAATTTTATATTTAGGTCTAAAGTCGATTTTGTTGTATACACACATTTAGCAATCAATATCGAGATGCTTCAAATCATTAGTTTAACATATTTTAGTTAATTAACCTTCTTTATCTGACTGAAGTTTACGTAAAGCCATAACGGTATAACGCCAGTGCATTCGGAAGAATTCCGTAAACTTATATTTAGGTATAATGTCGTTTTTAATGTATATACACATTTAGCAATCGATATCGAGATGCTTCAAATCATAAGTTTAACAAATTTAAGTTAACTAACCTTCTTTATCTGACTGAAGTTTACGTAAAGCCATGGCGGTATAACGGCAGTGCATTTTGAAGAATTCCGTAATCTTATATTTAGGTATAAAGTCGATTTTGTTGTATATACACATTAGCAATCGATATCGAGATGGTTCAACTCATTAGTTTAACATATTTAAGTTAATTAACCTGGTTTTTCCTACTGAATTGTACGTAAAGCCATAACGGTATAACGGCGGTGCATTTAGAAGAATTCCGTAATCTTATATTAGGTATAAAGTCGATTTTCTTGTATATACACATTTAGCAATCGCTAATGAAATGCTTCAAATCATTAGTTTAACATATTTAAGTTAATTAACCTTTTAACGTAATGAAGGTGATATAAAGCCATGGCGGCATAACGGCAGTGCATTTAGAAGGGTTCCGTTATCGTATATTTACGTATTAAGTCGATTTTGTTGTATATACACATTTAGCAATCGATATCGAAATGCTTCAAATCATTAGTTTAACATATTTAAGTTAATTAACCTTCGTTATCTTGCTGAAGTTTACATAAACACAAAACGGTATAACACCAGTGCATTTGGAAGAATTTTGTAAACTTATATTTAGGTAAAAAGTCGATTTTCTTCTATATACACATTTAGCTATCGATATCGAAATGCTTCAAATCATTAGTTTAACATATTTAAGTTAGTTAACCTTCTTTAACGTATTGAAGTTGATATAAAGCCATGGCGACATAACGACAGTGCATTTAGAAGAATTCCGTAATCTTAGTTTAACATATTTAAGTTCGTTAACCTTCTTTAACGAACTGAAATTAACATAAAGCCATAACGGCAAAGCATTTGGAAGAATTCCGTAATCTTATATTTAGGTAAAAAGTCGATTTTCTTGTATATACACATTTAGCTATCGATATCGAAATGCTTTAAATCAGTCGTTTAACATATTTAAGTTCGTTAACCTTCTTTAACGTAATGAAGGTGATATAAAGCCATGGCGGCATAACGACAGTGCATTTAGAAGAATTCCGTAATCTTATATTTAGGCATAAAGTCGATTTTTTTGTATATACATTTTTAGCTATTGATATCGAAATGCTTCAAATCATTAGTTTAACATATTATGTTAATAAACATTTTTTAGCATACTGAAGTCTACATAAAGCCTTAACGGTATAACGGCAGTGCATTTAGAAGAATTCCGTAATGTTATAATATTATATCTAGTTATAAAGTCGATTTTCTTGTATATATACATTTCGCAATCGATATGGAAATGCTTCAGATAACTGGTTTAACATATTTAAGTTAATAAACCTCCTTTAGCGAACTGAAGTTGACATAAAGCCATAACGGCACTGCATTTGGAAGAATTCCGTAGTCTTATATTTAGGCATAAATTCGATTTTCTTGTATATACACATTTTGCAATCGATATCGAAATGCTTCAAATAACTGGTTTAGCATATTTAAGTTAATTAACCTTCTTTATCTTACTGAAGTTTACATAAAGCCATCACGGCATAACGGCAGTGCATTTAGAAGAGTTCCGCAATCTTATGTTTAGGTATAAATTCGATTTTCTCGTATATACACATTTAGCAATCGATAACGAAATGCTTCAAATCATTAGCTTAACATATTTAAGTTAATTAACCTTCTTTATATGTCTGAAGTTTACATAAAGCCATAACGGTATAACGCCAGTGCATTTGGAAGAATTCCGTAAACTTATATTTAGGTATAATGTCGATTTTGTTGTATATACACATTTAGCAATCGATATCGAGATTCTTCAAATCATTAGTTTAACATATTTAAGTTAACTAACCTTCTTTTTCTTACTGAAGTTTACGTAAACCCATAACGGTATAACGGCAGTGCATTTGGATAATTTCCGTAATCTTATATTTAGGTATAAAGTCGATTTTGATGTATATACACATTAAGCAATCGATATCGAGATGGTTCAACTCATTAGTTTAACATATTTAAGTTAATAAACCTTCTTTAACAATCTGAAGTTGGTTAAAGCCATGGCGGCATAACGGGAGTGCATTTAGAAGAGTTCCGTAATTTTATATTTAGGTCTAAAGTCGATTTTGTTGTATATACACATTTAGCAATCAATATTGAGATGCTTCAAATCATTAGTTTAACATATTTAAGTTAATTAACCTTCTTTATCTGACTGAAGTTTACGTAAAGCCATAACGGTATAACGCCAGTGCATTCGGAAGAATTCCGTAAACTTATATTTAGGTATAATGTCGTTTTTAATGTATATACACATTTAGCAATCGATATCGAGATGCTTCAAATCATAAGTTTAACAAATTTAAGTTAACTAACCTTCTTTATCTGACTGAAGTTTACGTAAAGCCATGGCGGTATAACGGCAGTGCATTTTGAAGAATTCCGTAATCTTATATTTAGGTATAAAGTCGATTTTGTTGTATATACACATTAGCAATCGATATCGAGATGGTTCAACTCATTAGTTTAACATATTTAAGTTAATTAACCTGGTTTTTCCTACTGAATTGTACGTAAAGCCATAACGGTATAACGGCGGTGCATTTAGAAGAATTCCGTAATCTTATATTAGGTATAAAGTCGATTTTCTTGTATATACACATTTAGCAATCGCTAATGAAATGCTTCAAATCATTAGTTTAACATATTTAAGTTAATTAACCTTTTAACGTAATGAAGGTGATATAAAGCCATGGCGGCATAACGGCAGTGCATTTAGAAGGGTTCCGTTATCGTATATTTATGTATTAAGTCGATTTTGTTGTATATACACATTTAGCAATCGATATCGAAATGCTTCAAATCATTAGTTTAACATATTTAAGTTAATTAACCTTCGTTATCTTGCTGAAGTTTACATAAACACAAAACGGTATAACACCAGTGCATTTGGAAGAATTTTGTAAACTTATATTTAGGTAAAAAGTCGATTTTCTTCTATATACACATTTAGCTATCGATATCGAAATGCTTCAAATCATTAGTTTAACATATTTAAGTTAGTTAACCTTCTTTAATGTATTGAAGTTGATATAAAGCCATGGCGACATAACGACAGTGCATTTAGAAGAATTCCGTAATCTTAGTTTAACATATTTAAGTTCGTTAACCTTCTTTAACGAACTGAAGTTAACATAAAGCCATAACGGCAGAGCATTTGGAAGAATTCCGTAATCTTATATTTAGGTAAAAAGTCGATTTTCTTGTATATACACATTTAGCTATCGATATCGAAATGCTTTAAATCAGTCGTTTAACATATTTAAGTTCGTTAACCTTCTTTAACGTAATGAAGGTGATATAAAGCCATGGCGGCATAACGACAGTGCATTTAGAAGAATTCCGTAATCTTATATTTAGGCATAAAGTCGATTTTTTTGTATATACACTTTTAGCTATTGATATCGAAATGCTTCAAATCATTAGTTTAACATATTATGTTAATAAACATTTTTTAGCATACTGAAGTCTACATAAAGCCTTAACGGTATAACGGCAGTGCATTTAGAAGAATTCCGTAATGTTATAATATTATATCTAGTTATAAAGTCGATTTTCTTGTATATATACATTTCGCAATCGATATGGAAATGCTTCAGATAACTGGTTTAACATATTTAAGTTAATAAACCTCCTTTAGCGAACTGAAGTTGCCATAAAGCCATAACGGCACTGCATTTGGAAGAATTCCGTAGTCTTATATTTAGGCATAAATTCGATTTTCTTGTATATACACATTTTGCAATCGATATCGAAATGCTTCAAATAACTGGTTTAGCATATTTAAGTTAATTAACCTTCTTTATATTACTGAAGTTTACATAAAGCCATCACGGCATAACGACAGTATATTTATATGAATTCCGTTATCTTATATTTAGGTATAAAGTCGATTTTGTTGTACATACACATTTAGCAATCGATATCGAAATGATTCAAATCATTAGTTTAACATATTTAAGTTAATAAACCTCCTTTAGCGAACTGAAGTTGACATAAAGCCATAATTCCATAGTCTTATATTTAGGCATAAAGTCGATTTTCTTGTATATACACATTAAGCAATCGATATCGAAATGCTTCAAGTCATTAGTTTAACATATTTAAGTTAATTAACCTTCTTTAACGAACTGAAGTTGGCATAAAGCCATTACGGCATAACGGCAGTGCATTTAGAAGAATTCCGCAATCTTATGTTTAGGTATAAATTCGATTTTCTCGTATATACACATTTAGCAATCGATAACGAAATGCTTCAAATCATTAGCTTAACATATTTAAGTTAATTAACCTTCTTTATATGACTGAAGTTTACGTAAAGCCATAACGGTATAACGCCAGTGCATTTGGAAGAATTCCGTAAACTTATATTTAGGTATAATGTCGATTTTGTTGTATATACACATTTAGCAATCAATATCGAGATGCTTCAAATCATTAGTTTAACATATTTAAGTTAATTAACCTTCTTTATCTGACTGAAGTTTACGTAAAGCCATAACGGTATAACGCCAGTGCATTCGGAAGAATTCCGTAAACTTATATTTAGGTATAATGTCGATTTTAATGTATATACACATTTAGCAATCGATATCGAGATGCTTCAAATCATAAGTTTAACAAATTTAAGTTAACTAACCTTCTTTATCTGACTGAAGTTTACGTAAAGCCATAACGGTATAACGGCAGTGCATTTTGAAGAATTCCGTAATCTTATATTTAGGTATAAAGTCGATTTTGTTGTATATACTCATTAAGCATTCGATATTGAGATGGTTCAACTCATTTGTTTAGATTATCTAACCAATGCTTTATGTTCGACCCACCTCGTTTCAATAAATTAGCCACTAGAGTGTTAGCCAAGTTGAAACAAATATGTGACTACTGCCAAGCGCCTGGTAGGAGTAGAAGAAAGATTGAAGACTTTCCTGAGAGCTCTTTAAATTATCTAACCAATGCTTTATGTTTGACCCACCTCATCTAAATCGGTTACCGGCTAGAGCGTTATCAAAAGTGCAACAAATATGTGACTATTGCAGAGCGCCTGGTAGGAGTAGAAGAAAGATAGAAGGTTTTCTCAAGAGGTCTTTAAATTATCTAACCATTGTTTTATGTTTGACCCACCTCGTTCCAATACTTTAGCCTCAGAGCGTTAGCAAATTTGAAACAAAAATGTGACTATTGCCACGCCCCTGGTAGATGTAGAAGAAAGATCGATGACTTTCCTGAGAGCTCTTTATATTATCTAACCAATGCTTTATGTTTGCCTCACCTCGTTTTAATAGTTTAGCCACTAGAGCGTTAGCAAAGTTGAAACAAAAATGCGACTATTGCCAAGCGCCTGGTTAGAGCAGAAGAAAGATTAAAGACTTTCCTGAAAGCCCTTTAAATTATCTAACAAATGTCTTATGTTTAACTCAGCTGCTAAAGCGTTGCTAACGCTATTTGAATGAGGTGGGTAGAACATAAATCATTGGTTAGATAATCTAAAGAGCTTCCAGGAAAGTCCTCAATCTTTCTTTTACTCCTACCAGGGGCCTGGCAATAGTCACATTTTTGTTTCAACTTTGCTAACGCTCTGAAACTAAACTATTAGAACATAAAGCATTGGTTAGATAATTTAAAGAGCTTTCAGGAAAGTCTAAAATCTTTCTTCTACTCCTACCAGGGGCTTGGCAATAATCACATTTTTGTTTCAACTTTGCTGACGCTCTGATGCTAAACTATTTGAACGAGGTGGGTCGAACATAAAGCATTGGTTAGCTAATTAAAAGAGCTCTCAGGAAAGTCTTCAATCTTTATTCTACTCCTGCCAGGGGCTTGGCAATAGTCACATTTTTGTTTCAACTTTGATAACGCTCTAGCGGCTAAACTATTGGAACGAGGTGGGTCAAACATAAAGCATTGGTTAGATAATTTAAAGTGCTCTTAGGAAAATCTTCACTCTTTCTTCTACTCGTATCAGGGGCTTGGAAATAGTCACATTTTTGTTTCACTTTTGATAACGGTCCTAGCGGGTAAACTATTTGAACGAGGTGAGTCAAACATAAAGCATTGGTTCTTTCTTCTACTCCTATCAGGGGCTTGGCAATAGTCACATTTGTGTTTCAACTTTGCTAACACTCTAGCGGCTAAACTATTAAAACGAGGTGGGTCAAACATAAAGCATTGGTTAGATAATTTAAAGAGCTCTCAGGAAAGTCTTCAATCTTTCTTCTACATCTACCAGGGGCGTGGCAATAGTCACATTTTTGTTTCAACTTTGCTAACGCTCTGAGGCTAAACTATTGGAACGGATGGGTCAAACATAAAGCAATGGTTAGATAATTTAAAGACCTCTTAGGAAAACCTTTTATCTTTCTTCTACTCGTACCAGGCGCTTGGCACATTTTTGTTTCACTTTTGATAACGCTCTAGTGGGTAAACTATTTGAACGAGGTGGGTCGAACATAAAGCATTGGTTAGGTAATTTAAAGTAATGAGTTGAACCATCTCGATATCGATTGCTAAATGTGTATATACAACAAAATCGACTTTATACCTAAATATAAGATTACGGAATTCTTCCAAATGCACTGCCGTTATGCCGCCATGGCTTTAACGAACTTCAATACGTTAAAGAAGGTTAATTAACTTAAATATGTTAAACTAATGATTTGAAGCATCTCGATATCGATTGCTTAATGTGTATATACAAGAAAATCGACTTTATACCTAAATATAAGATTACGGAATTCTTCTAAATGCACTGCCGTTATGCCGCCATGGCTTTAAGCCAACTTCAGTATCGTTAAAGAAGGTTAATTAACTTAAATATGTTAAACTAATGATTGAAGCATCTCGATATCGATTGCTAAATGTGTATATACAACAAAATCGACTTTATACCTAAATATAAGATTACGGAATTCTTCCAAATGCACTGCCGTTATACCGTTATGTCAACTTCAGTTCGCTAAAGGAGGTTTATTAACTTGAATATGTTAAACCAATTATCTGAAGCATTTCGATATCGATTGCGAAATGTGTATATACAAGAAAATCGACTTTATACCTAAATATAATATTATAACATTACGGAATTCTTCTAAATGCACTGCCGTTATACCGTTAAGGCTTTATGTAGACTTCAGTACGCTAAAAAATGTTTATTAACTTAATATGTTAAACTTATGATTTGAAGCATTTCGATATCGATTGCTAAATGTGTATAACAAAAAATCGACTTTATACCTAAATATAAGATTACGGAATTCTTCTAAATGCACTGCCGTTATGCCGCCATGGCTTTAACCAACTTCGTTCGTTAAAGAAGGTTTATTAACTTAATATGTTAAACTAATGATTTGAAGCATTTCGGTATCGATTGCTAAATGTGTATATACAAGAAAATCGACTTTATACCTAAATATAAGATTACGGAATTCTTCCAAATGTACTGTCGTTATGCCGCCATGGCTTTATATCAACTTCAATACGTTAAAGAAGGTTAATTAACTTAAATATGTTAAACTAATGATTTGAAGCATTTCGATATCGATTGCTAAATGTGTATATACAACAAAATCGACTTTATACCTAAATATAAGATAACGGAATTCTTCTAAATGCACTGCCGTTATGCCGCCATGGCTTTAAGCCAACTTCATATCGTTAAAGAAGGTTAATTAACTTAAATATGTTAAACTTATTTGAAGCATCTCGATATCGATTGCTAAATGTGTATATACAAGAAAATCGACTTTATACCTAAATATAAGATAACGGAATTCTTCTAAATGCACTGCCGTTATGCCGCCATGGCTTTATGCCAACTTCATTCGTTAAAGAAGGTTAATTAACTTAAATATGTTAAACTAATGATTTGAAGCATTCGATATCGATTGTAAATGTGTATATACAAAAAATCGACTTTATACCTAAATATAGTCTTACGGAATTCTTCCAAATGCACTGGCGTTATACCGTTATGTCAACTTCAGTTCGCTAAAGGAGGTTTATTAACTTGAATATGTTAAACCAATTATCTGAAGCATTTCGACTATCGATTGCAAATGTGTATATACAAGAAAATCGACTTTATACCTAAATATAAATTACTAGGAATTCTTCTAAATGCACTGCCGTTATACCGTTAAGGCTTTATGCTCAACTTCGTTGCTAAATAAGGTTAATTAACTTAATATGTTAAACTTATGATTTGAAGCATTTCGACTATCGATTGCGAAATGTGTAATACAAGAAAATCGGCTTATACCTAAATATAAGACCTACGGAATTCTTCTTCATGCAGCTGCCGTTATGCACGTTTTATATCACCTTCATTTAAACGTTAAAGGAGGGTTAATTAACTTGAAGTATGTTAAACTAATGATTGAAGCATTTCGATATCGATTGCTAAATGTGTATATACAACAAAATCGACTTTATACCTAAATATAAGATTACGGAATTCTTCCAAATGCACTGCCGTTATACCGTTATGGCTTTATGTAGACTTCAGTACGTAAAGAAGGTTATTAACTTAAATATGTTAAACTAATGATTTGAAGCATTTCGATATCGATTGCTAATGTGTATATACAAAAAATCGACTTTATACCTAAATATAAGATACGGAATTCTTCTAAATGCACTGCCGTTATGCCGCCATGGCTTTAAGCCAACTTCAGTATCGTTAAAGAAGGTTTATTAACTTAAATATGTTAAACAGTTATTTGAAGCATTTCGATATCGATTGCTAAATGTGTATATACAAGAAAATCGACTTTATACCTAAATATAAGATTACGGAATTCTTCCAAATGCACTGCCGTTATGCCGCCATGACTTTATATCAACTTCATAGTTAAAGAAGGTTAATTAACTTAAATATGTTAAACTAATGATTTGAAGCATTTCGTTATCGATTGCTAAATGTGTATATACAAGAAAATCGACTTTATACCTAAATATAAGATTACGAGAATTCTTCCAAATGCACTGCCGTTATGCCGCCATGGCTTTAACCAACTTCAATCGTTAAAGAAGGTTAATTAACTTAAATATGTTAAACTTATGAGTTGAACCATCTCGATATCGATTGCTAAATGTGTATATACAAGAAACTCGACTTTATACCTAAATATAAGATTACGGAATTCTTCTAAATGCACTGCCGTTATGCCGCCATGGCTTTATGCCAAATTCCGTTCGTTAAAGAAGGTTAATTAACTTAAATATGTTAAACTAATGATTTGAAGCATTTCGATATCGATTGGAAAATGTGTATATACAAGAATATCGACTTTATACCTAAATATAAGACTACGGAATTCTTCCAAATGCAGTGCCGTTATGACGTTATGTCAACTTCAGTTCGCTAAAGGAGGTTTATTAACTTGAATATGTTAAACCAGTTATCTGAAGCATTTCGATATCGATTGCGAAATGTGTATATACAAGAAAAGTGACTTTATACCTAAATATAATATTATAACATTACGGAATTATTCTAAATGCACTGCCGTTATACCGTTAAGGCTTTATGTAGACTTCAGTATGCTAAAAAATGTTTACTAACTTAATATGTTAAACTTATGATTTGAACCATTTCGATATCGATAGCTAAATGTGTATAAACAAAAAAAGCGACTTTATACCTAAATATAAGTTTACGGAATTCTTCTAAATGCACTGCCGTTATGCTGCCATGGCTTTAAGCCAACGTCCGTTCGTTAAAGAAGGTTTATTAACTTAAATATGTTAAACCAGTTATTTGAAGCATTTCGGTATCGATTGCTAAATGTGTATATACAAGAAAATCGACTTTATACCTAAATATAAGACTACGGAATTCTTCCAAATGTACTGTCATTACGCCGCCATGACTCTATATCAACTTCAATACGTTAAAGAAGGTTAATTAACTTAAATATGTTAAACTAATGATTTGAGGCATTTCGTTATCGATTCCTAAATGTGTGCATACAAGAAAATCGATTTTGTACCTCAATATAAGATTACGGAATTCTTCTAAATGCACTGCCGTTATGCCGCCATGACTTTAAGCCAACTTCCGTTCGTTAAAGAAGGTTTATTAACTTAAGTATGTTAAACCAGTTATTTGAAGCATTTCGGTATCGATTGCTTAATGCATATATAAAAGAAAATCGACTTTATACCTAAATATAAGACCACGGAATTCTTCCCAATGTACTGTCGTTATGCCGCCATGGTTTTATATCAACTTCAATACGTTAAAGAAGGTTAATTAACTTAAATTTGCTAAACTAATGATTTGAAGCATTTCTATATCATTTTCTAAATGTGTATGTAAAAGAAAATCGAATTTATACCTAAACATAAGATAACGGAATTCTTCCAAATGTACTGTCGTTATGCCGCCATGTCTTTATGTCACCTTCATTACGTTAAAGAAGGCTAATTAACTTAAATATGTTAAACTAATGATTTGAATCATTTTGTTATCGATTGCTAAATGTGTATATACAAGAAAATCGACTTTATACCTAAATATAAGATTAAGGAATTCTTCTAAATGCACTGCCGTCATGGCTTTATGCCAACATCCGTTAGTTTAAGAAGGTTAATTAACTTAAATATGTTAAACTAATGATTTGAAGCATTTCGATATCGATTGCTAAATGTGTATGTACATTAAAATCGACTTTATACCTAAATATAAGATAACGGAATTCATATAAATATACTGCCGTTATGGCTTTATGTAAACTTCAGTAAGACAAAGAAGGTTAATTAACTTAAATATGCTAAACCAGTTATTTGAAGCATTTCGATATCGACTGCAAAATGTATATATACAAGAAAATCGAATTTATACCTAAATATAAGATTACGGAATTCTTCTAAATGCACTGTCGTTATGCCGCCATGGCTTTTTATCAACTTCAATACGTTAAAGAAGGTTAATTAACTTAAATATGTTAAACTAATGATTTGAAGCATTTCGATATCGATTGCTAGATGCGTATATACAACAAAATCGACTTTATACCTAAATATAAGATTACGGAATTCTTCTAAATGCACTGCCGTTATGCCGCCATGGTTTTAAGCCAACTTCATATCGTTAAAGAAGGTTAATTAACTTAAATATGTTAAACCAATGATTTGCAGCATCTCGATATCGATTGCTAATTGTGTATATACAACAAAATCGACATTATACCTAAATATATGTTTACGGAATTCTTCCAAATGCACTGGCGTTATACCGTTATGGCTTTATGTAAACTTCAGTCAGATAAAGAAGGTTAATTAACTTAAATATGTTAAACTAATGATTTGAAGCATTTCGTTATCGATTGCTAAATGTGTATATACAAGAGAATCGATTTTATACCTAAATATAAGATTACAAAATTCTTCCAAATGCAGTGCCGTTATGCAGCCATGGCTCTAACCAACTTCAGATCGTTAAAGAAGGTTTATTAACTTAAATATGTTAAACTAATGAGTTGAACCATCTCGATATCGATTGCTAAATGTGTATATACAAGAAACTCGACTTTATACCTAAATATAAGATTACGGAATTCTTCTAAATGCACTGCCGTTATGCCGCCATGGCTTCATGCCAAATTCCGTTCGTTTAAAAAGGTTAATTAACTTAAATATGTTAAACTAATGATTTGAAGCATTTCGATATCGATAGCTAAATGTGTATAAACAAAAAAAAATCGACTTTATACCTAAATATAAGTTTACGGAATTCTTCTAAATGCACTGCCGTTATGCCGCTATGGCTTTAAGCCAACGTCCGTTCGTTAAAGAAGGTTTATTAACTTAAATATGTTAAACCAGTTATTTGAAGCATTTCGGTATCGATTGCTAAATGTGTATATACAAGAAAATCGACTTTATACCTAAATATAAGACTACGGAATTCTTCCAAATGTACTGTCGTTATGCCGCCATGACTTTATATCAACTTCAATACGTTTAAGAAGGTTAATTAACTTAAATATGTTAAACTAATGATTTGAGGCATTTCGTTATCGATTCCTAAATGTGTGTATACAAGAAAATCGATTTTGTACCTAAATATAAGATTACGGAATACTTCTAAATGCACTGCCGTTATGCCGCCATGACTTTAAGCCAACTTCCGTTCGTTAAAGAAGGTTTATTAACTTAAGTATGTTAAACCAGTTATTCGAAGCATTTCGGTATCGATTGCTTAATGCATATATAAAAGAAAATCGACTTTATACCTAAATATAAGACCACGGAATTCTTCCAAATTTACTGTCGTTATGCCGCCATGGTTTTATATCAACTTCAATACGTTAAAGAAGGTTAATTAACTTAGATTTGTTAAACTAATGATTTGAAGCATTTCTATATCGCTTGCTAAATGTGTATGTAAAAGAATATCGAATTTATACCTAAACATAAGATTACGGAATTCTTCCAAATGAACTGTCGTTATGCCGCCATGTCTTTATGTCACCTTCATTACGTTAAAGAAGGCTAATTAACTTAAATATGTTAAACTAATGATTTGAATCATTTCGTTATCGATTTCTAAATGTGTATATAAAAGAAAATCGACTTTATACCTAAATATAAGATTACGGAATTCTTCCAAATCTACTGTCGTTATACCGTTTTGGCTTTATGTAAACTTCAGTAAGTTAAAGAAGGTTAGTTAACTTAAATATGTTAAACTAATGATTTGAAGCATTTCGGTATCGATTGCTAAATATGTATATACAACAAAATCGACTTTATACTTAAATATAAGATTACGGAATTCTTCCAAATCTACTGTCGTTATGCCGCCATGGCTTTATATCACCTTCATTACGTTAAAGAAGGTTAACTAACTTAAATATGTTAAACGAATGATTTGAAGCATTTCGACATCGATAGCTAAATGTGTGTATACAAGAAAATCGACTTTTTACCTAAATATAAGATTACGGAATTCTTTCAAATGCACTGCCGTTATACCGTTTTGGCTTTATGTAAACTTCAGTAGGATAAAGAAGGTTAGTTAACTTAAATATGTTAAACTAATGATTTGAAGCATTTCGGTATCGATTGCTAAATGTGCATATACAACAAAATCGACTTTATACCTAAATATAAGATTACGGAATTCTTCTAAATAAACTGCCGTTATGCCGCCATGGTTTTAAGCCAACTTCATATCGTTAAAGAAGGTTAATTAACATAAATATGTTAAACTAATGATTTGAAGCATTTCGATATCGATAGCTAGATGTGTATATACAAGAAAATCGACTTTATACCTAAATATAAAATTATAACATTACGGAATTCTTCTAAATGCACTGTCGTTATACCGTTAAGGCTTTATGTAGATAAGATAAAAAGCGTTTATTAACTTAATATGTTAAACTAATGATTTGAAGCATTTCGATATCGATAGCTAGATGTGTATATACAAGAAAACCGACTTTATACCTAAATACAAGATAACGGAATTCTTCTAAATAAACTGCCGTTATGCAGCCATGGTTTTAAGCCAACTTCATATCGTTAAAGAAGGTTAATTAACATAAATATGTTAAACTAATGATTTGAAGCATTTCGATATCGATAGCTAGATGTGTATATACAAGAAAATCGACTTTATACCTAAATATAAAATTATAACATTACGGAATTCTTTTAAATGCACTGCCGTTATACCGTTAAGGCTTTATGTAGATAAGCTAAAAAGCGTTTATTAACTTAATATGTTAAACTAATGAGTTGAAGCATCTCGATATCGATCGCTAAATGTGTATATACAAGAAAATCGACTTTTTACATAAATATAAGGCTACGGAACTTTTCCAAATGTACTGTCTTTATGCCGCCATGGCTTTATATCAACTTCAATACGTTAAAGAAGGTTAATTAACTTAAATATGTTAAACTAATGATTTGAAGCAATTCGATATCGATAGCTAAATGTGTATATACAAGAAAATCGACTTTATACCTAAATATAAGATTACGGAATTCTTCTAAATGCACTGTCGTTATGCCGCCATGGCCTTAAGCCAAATTCAGTTCGTTAAAGAAGGTTTATTAGCTTAAATATGTTAAACCAGTTATTTGAAGCATTTCGACATCGATTGCTTAATGCATATATACCAGAAAATCGACTTTATACCTAAATATAAGACTACGGAATTCTTCTAAATGTACTGTCGTTATGCCGCCATGGCTTTATATCAACTTCAATACGTTAAAGAAGGCTAATTAACTTAAATATGTTAAACTAATGATTTGAAGCATTTCGATATCGAGTGTTGAATGCGTATGTACAACAAAATCGACTTTATACCTAAATATAAGATAACGGAATTCATATAAATATACTGCCGTTATGGCTTTATGTAAACTTCAGTAAGATAAAAAAGGTTAATTAACTTAAATATGCTAAACCCGTTATTTGAAGCATTTCAATATCGATTGCTAAATGTGAAAAATACAAGAAAATCGACTTTGTACCTAAATATAAAAATATAACATTACGGAATTCTTCTAAATGCACCGCCGTTATACCGCTAAGGCTTTATGTAGACTTCAGAAAGCTAAAAAGCTTTTATTAACTTTATATGTTAAACTAATAATATGAAGCATTTCGATATCGATAGCTAAATGTGTATATACAAGAAAATCGACTTTATACCTAAATATAAGATTACGGAATTCTTCTACATGCACTGCCGTTATGCCGCCGTGGCTATATGCCAACTTCAGATCGTTAAAGAAGGTTTATTAACTTAAATATGTTAAACGAATGATTTGAAGCATTTCGGTATCGATTGCTAAATGTTTATATACAAGAAAATTAACTTTATACCTAAATATAAGACTGCGGAACTCTTCCAAATGTACTGTCGTTATGCCGCCATGGCTCTTTATCAACTTCAATACGTTAAAGAAGGTTTATTAACTTAAATTTGTTAAACTAATGATTTGAAGTAATTCGATATCGATTGCTAAATGTGTATACACAACAAAATCGATTTTATACGTAAATAAAAGATTACGGAATTCACCCAAATATACTGCCGTTATGCCTTTATGGCTTTATTTAAACTTCAGTACGATAAAAAAGGTTAATTAACATAAATATGCAAAACCAGTTATTTGTAGATTTCGAAATCGATTGCTAAATATGTAAATCCAAGAAAATCGACTACATACCTAAATATAAGATTACGGAATTCTTCTACATGCACTGCCGTTATGGCGCCATGGCTTTATGTTAACGTCAGGCGTTAAAGAAGCTTTATTAACTTAAACATGTTAAATTAATGATTTGAAGCATTTCGATATCGATTGCTAAATGAGCATATACAAGAAAATCGAATTCATACCTAAATATAAGATTACGTAATTCTTCTAAATGCACTGCCGTTATTCCGTTATGGCTTTATATTAACTTCAGTTAGTTAAATAATGTTTATTAACTTAAATATGTTAAACCAGTTATTTGAAGCATTTCGATATCGACTGCTTAATGCATATATACAAGAAAATCGACTTTATACCTAAAAAATAAGATACGGAATTTTTCCCTAAATGCACTGTCGTTATGCCGCCATGGCTTTTATCAACTTCATACGTTGAAAAACGGTTAATTAACTTAAATATGTTAAACTAATGATTTGAAGCAATTCGATATCGCTTGCTAAATGTGTATATACAAGAAAATCGAATTTTTACCTAAATATAAGATACGGAATTCTTCTAAATGCACTGCCGTTATGCCGCCATGGCTTTAAAATCAACTTCAATACGTTAAAGAAGGTTAATTAACTTAAATATGTTAAACTAATAAATTTGAAGCAATTCGATATCGCTTGCTAAATGTGTATATACAAGAAAATCGAATTTTTACCTAAATATAAGATAACGGAATTCTTCTAAATGCACTGCCGTTATGCCGCCATGGCTTTATATCAACTTCAATACGTTAAAGAAGGTTAATTAACTTAAATATGTTAAACTAATGATTTGAAGCATTCGACATCGGTTGCTAAATGTGTATATACAAGAAAATCGACTTTATGCCTAAATATAAGATACGGAATTTTTCCCTAAATGTACTGTCGTTATGCCGTCATGGCTTTATATCAACTTCAGTTCGTTAAAGAAGGTTAATTAACTTAAATATGTTAAACTAATGATTTGAAGCAATTCGATATCGATTGCTTAATATGCAAATACAAGAAAATCGACTTTATACCTAAACATAAGATTACGGAATTCTTCTAAATGCACTGCCGTTATGCCGCCATGGCTTTATATCAACTTCAATACGTTAAAGAAGGTTAATTAACTTAAATATGTTAAACTAATGATTTGAAGCATATCGACATCGGTTGCTAAATGTGTATATACAAGAAAATCGACTTTATGCCTAAATATAAGACTACGGAATTCTTCCAAATGTACTGTCGTTATACCGTCATGGCTTTATATCAACTTCAATACGTTAAAGAAGGTTAATTAACTTAAATATGTTAAACTTATGATTTGAAGCAATTCGATATCGCTTGCTAAATGTGTATATACAATAAAATCGAATTTTTACCTAAATATAAGATAACGGAATTCTTCTAAATGCACTGCCGTTATGCCGCCATGGCTTTATATCAACTTCAATACGTTAAAGAGGGTTAATTAACTTGAATATGTTAAACTAATGATTTGAAGCAATTCGATATCGCTTGCTTAATGTGTATATACAAGAAAATCGAATTTTTACCTAAATATAAGATAACGGAATTCTTCTAAATGCACTGCCGTTATGCCGCCATGGCTTTATATCAACTTCAATACGTTAAAGAAGGTTAATTAACTTAAATATGTTAAACTAATGATTTGAAGCATTTCGCTATCGATTGCTAAATGTGTATATACAAGAAAATCGAATTTATACCTAAATGTAAAATTATAACATTACGGAATTCTTCTAAATGCACTGCCGTTATACCGTTAAGGCTTTATGTAGACTTCAGTAAGCTAAAAAATGTTTATTAACTTAATATGTTAAACTAATGATTTGAAGCATCTCGATATAGATATCTAAATGTGTATGTAAAAGAAAATCGACTTTATACCTAAGTATAAGATTACGGAATTCTTCGAAATGCACTGCCGTTATGCCGCCATGGCTTTATATCAACTTCAATACGTTAAAGAAGGTTATTTAACTTAAATATGTTAAACTAATGATTTAAAGCATTTCGATATCGCTTGCTAACTGTGTATATACAAGAAAATCGACTTTGTACCTAAATATAAGATAACGGAATTCTTCTACATGCACTGCCGTTATGCCGCCATGGCTTTATGCCAACTTCAGTTCGTTTAAGAAGGTTTATTAACTGAAATATATTAAACTAATGAGTTGAAGCATTTCAATATCGGTTGCTATATGTGTATATACAACAAAAGCGACTTTATACCTAAACGTAAGATAACGGGATTCTTTTAAATGCACTACCGTTATGCCGTTAAGGCTTTATGTAGAGGGTTAATTAAATTAAATATGTTAAACTAATGATTTGAAACATTTCGATATCGATTGCTTTATATGCAAATAGAAAAAAATCGACTTTATACCTAAATAGAGGATTACGGAATTTTTCTAAATTCACTGCCGTAATACCGCCGTGGCTATATGCCAAATTCAGATCGTTAAAGAAGGTTTATTAACTTAACTATGTTAAGCTAATGACTCGAAGCATCTCGCTATCGATTGCTAAATGTGTATATACAACAAAATCGACTTTATACCTAAATATTAGATTACGGAATTCTTCCAAATGCACAGCCGTTATACCGTTATGGCTTTATGTAAACTTCAGTAGGATAAAGAAGGTTAATTGACTTAAAAATGTTAAATTAATGAATTGAAGCATCTCGCTATCGATTGCTAAATGTGTATATACAACAAAATCGACTTTATACCTAAATATAAGATTACGGAATTCTTCCAAATGTACTGTCGTTATGCCGCCATGGCTTTATGTCAACTTCAATACGTTAAAGAAGGTTAATTATCTTAAATATGACAAACTAATGATTTGAAGCATTTCGATATCGCCTGCTAAATGTGTATATACAAGAAAATCGACTTTATACCAAAATATAAGATAACGGAATTCTTCTACATGCACTGCCGTTATGCCGCCATGGCTTTATGTCAACTTCAATACGTTAAAGAAGGTTAATTAACTCAAATATGATAAACTAATGACTTGAAGCATTTCGTTATCGATTGCTAAATGCGAATATACAACAAAATCGACTTTATACCTAAATATAACATTACGGAACTCTTCCAAATGCACTGCCGTTATGCCGTTAAAGCTTTCGTAGACTTCAGTAAGACAAAGAGAATTAATTAACTTAAATATGTTAAACTTATGATTTGAAGCATTTCGATATCGTTTGCTAAATGTCTATATACAAGAAAATCAACTTTATACCTAACTAAAAGATTACGGCATTCTTCTAAATGCACTGCCGTTATGCCACCATGGCTTTATATCAACTTCAATACGTTAAAGAAGATTAATTAACTTTAATATGTTAAACTAATGATTTAAAGCATTTCGATATCGATTGCTAAATGTGTATATACAACAAAATCGACTTTATACCTAAGTATAAGATTACGGAATTCTTCTAAATGCACTGCCGTTATGACGCCATGGCTTTATATCAACTTCAATACGTTAAAGAAGGTTAATTAACTTAAATATGTTAAACTAATGATTTAAAGCATTTCGATATCGCTTGCTAAATGTGTATATACAAGAAAATCGACTTTGTACCTAAATATAAGGTAACGGAATTCTTCTACATGCACTGCCGTTATGCCGCCTTGGCTTTATGCCAACATCAGTTCGTTAAAGAAGGTTTATTAACTGAAATATGTTAAACTAATGATTTGAAGCATTTCGATATCGCTTTGCTAAATGTGTATATACACGAAAATCGACTTTATACCTAAATATAAGATAACGGAATTCTTCTAAATGCACTGCCGTTATGCCGCCATGGCTTTATGTCAACTTCAATACGTTAAAGAAGGTTAATTAACTTAAATATGTTAAACTTATGATTTGAAGCATTTCGATATCGACTGCTAAATGTGTATAAAAAAGAAAATCGACTTAATACCTAAATATAGGATTACGGAATTCTTCTAAATGCACTGCCGTTATGCCGCCATGGCTTTATATCAACTTCAATACGTTAAAGATGGTTAATTAACTTAAAATTGTTAAACTAATAATTTGAAGCAATTCGATATCGTTTGCTTAATGTGTATATACAAGAAAATCGAATTTTTACCTAAATATAAGATAACGGAATTCTTCTAAATGCACTGCCGTTATGCCGCTAAGGCTTTATGTAGACTTCAGTAAGAGAGAGAGGGTTAATTAACTTAAATATATTAAACTAATGATTTGAAACATTTCGATATCGATTGCTTTATATGCAAATAGAAAAAAATCGACTTTATACCTAACTAGAGGATTACGGAATTTTTCTAAATGCACTGCCGTAATACCGCCGTGGCTATATGCCAAATTCAGATCGTTAAAGAAGGTTTATTAACTTAACTATGTTAAGCTAATGACTCGAAGCATCTCGCTATCGATTGCTAAATGTGTATATACAACAAAATCGATTTTATGCCTAAATATTAGATTACGGAATTCTTCCAAATGCACAGCCGTTATACCGTTATGGCTTTATGTAAACTTCAGTAGGATAAAGAAGGTTAATTGACTAAAAAATGTTAAATTAATGATTTGAAGCATCTCGCTATCGATTGCTAAATGTGTATATACAACAAAATCGGCTTTGTACCTAAATATAAGATTACGGAATTCTTCCCAATGCACTGCCGTTATACCGTTATGGCTTAATGTAAACTTCAGTAAGATAAAGAAGGTTAATTAACTGAAATATGTTAAACTAATGATTTGAAGCAATTCGATATCGCTTGCTAAATGTGTATATACAAAAAAATCGAATTTTTACCTAAATATAAGATAACGGAATTCTTCTAAATGCACTGACGTTATGCCGCTAAGGCTTTATGTAGACTTCAGTAAGAGAGAGAGGGTTAATTAACTTAAATACGTTAATCTAATGATTTGAAGCATTTCGATATCGATTGCTTAATATGCAAATACAAGAAAATCGACTTTATACCTAAACATAAGATTACGGAATTCTTCTAAATGCACTGCCGTTATGCCGCCATGGCTTTATATCAACTTCAATACGTTAAAGAAGGTTAATTAACTTAAATATGTTAAACTAATGATTTGAAGCATTTCGATATCGCTTTGCTAAATGTGTATATACACGAAAATCGACTTTATACCTAAATATAAGATAACGGAATTCTTCTACATGCACTGCCGTTATACCGTTAAGGCTTTATGTAGACTTCAGTAAGCTAAAAAATGTTTATTAACTTAATATGTTAAACTAATGATTTAAAGCATTTCGATATCGATTGCTAAATGTGTATATAAAAGAAATACGACTTTATACCTAAATAAAAGATTACGGAATTCTTCTACATGCACTGACGTAATGCCGCCGTGGCTATATGCCAACTTCAGATCGTTAAAGAAGGTTTATTAACTTAAATATGTTAAGCTAATGAATTGAAGCATCTCGGTATCGATTGCTAAATGTGTATATACAAGAAAATCGACTTTATACCTAAATATAAGATAACGGAATTCTTCTACATGCACTGCCGTTATACCGTTATGGCTTTACTTAAACTTCAGTTCGTTAAAGAAGGTATAATAACTTAAATATGTTAAACTAATGACTTGAGGCATTTCGTTATCGATGGCTAAATAAGTATATACAACAAAATCGACTTTATAACTAAATATAAGATAACGGAACTCTTCCAAATGCATTGCCGTTATTCCGTTAAGGCTTTTGTAGACTACAGTAAGACAAAGAGGATTAATTAACTTAAATATGTTGAACCTATGATTTGAAGCATTTCCATATCGATTGCTTAATGTGTATATACAAGAAAATTGACTTTATACCTAAATATAAAATTATAACATTACAGAATTCTTCTAAATGCACTGCCGCTATACCGTTAAGGCTTTATGTAGACTTCAGTAAGACAGAGAGGTTTAATTAACTTAAATATGTTAAGCTAATGATTTGAAGCATTTCGATATCGATTGCTAAATGTGTATATACAAGAAAATCGACTTTATACCTAAATATAAGATAAAGGAATTCTTCTACATGCACTGCCGTTATGCCGCCATGGCTTTATGCCAACTTCAGTTCGTTAAAGAGGGTTAATAACTTAAATATGTTAAACTAATGAGTTGAGGCATCCCGATATCGATAGCTTAATTTGTATGTACAACAAAATCGACTTTATACCTAAATATAAGATTGCGGAATTCTTCCCAATGCACTGCCGTTATACCGTTATGGCTTTATGTAGACTTCAGTAAGCTAAAAAATGTTTATTAACTTAATATGTTAAACAAATGATTTGAAGCATTTCGATATCGATTGAAAAATGTGTATATACAAGAAAATCGACTTTATGCCTAATATAAGATTACGGAATTCTTCTACATCCACTGCCGTTATGCCAACTTCAGATCGTTAAAGAAGGTTTTTTAACTTAAATATGTTAAGCTAATGAGTTGAAGCATCTCGATATCGATTGCTAAATGTGTATATACAACACAATCGACTTTATACCTAAATATAAGATAACGGAATTCTCCTACATGCACTGCCGTTATGCCGCCAATGGCTTTATGGCAACTTCAGTTCATTAAAGAAGGTTTATTAACTTAAGTATGTTAAACCAGTTATTTAAAGCATTTCGATATCATTTGCTAAATGAGTATATACAAGAAAATCGACTTTATACCTAAATATAAGATTACGGAATTCTTCTAAATGCACTGCCGTTATGCCGCCATGGCTTTACATCAACTTCAATACCTTAATGAAGGTTAATTAACTTAAATATGTTAAACTAACGATTTGAAGCATTTCGATATCGCTTGCTAAATGTGTATATGCAAGAAAATCGACTTTGTACCTAAATATAAGATTACGGAATTCTCCTACATCCACTGCCGTTATGCCAACTTCAGATCGTTAAAGAAGGTTTATTAACTTAAATATGTTAAACTTATGAGTTGAAGCATTTCGTTATCGATTGCTAAATGTGTATATACAAGAAAATCGATTTTATACGTAAATATAACATTACGGAACTCTTCCAAATGCACTGCCGTTATGCCGTTAAAGCTTTCGTAGACTTCAGTAAGACAAAGAGGATTAATTAACTTAAATATGTTAAACTAATGATTTGAAGCATTTCGATATCGCTTGCTAAATGTGTATATATAAAGCAAAATCGACTTTATACCTCAATATAAGATAACGGAGTTCTTTTAAATGCACTGCCGTTATGCCGTTAAGGCTTTATGTAGACTTCAGTAAGACAGAGAGGTTTAATTAACTTAAATATGTTAAGCTAATGATTTGAAGCATTTCGATATCGATTGCTAAATGTGTATATACAAGAAAATCGACTTTATACCTAAATATAAGATAACGGAATTCTTCTACATGCACTGCCGTTATGCCGCCATGGCTTTATGCCAACTTCAGTTCGTTAAAGAAGGTTAAATAACTTAGATATGTTAAACTAATGAGTTGAGGCATCCCGATATCGATTGCTAAATGTGTATGTACAACAAAATCGACTTTATACCTAAATATAAGTTTACGGAATTCTTCCAAATGCACTGCCGTTATACCGTTATGGCTTTATGTAAACTTCAGTAAGATAAAGAAGGTTAATTAACTTAAATATGTTAACTTAAATATGTTAAACTAATGACTTGAAGCATTTCGTTATCGATTGCTAAATACGTATATACAACAAAATCGACTTTATAACTAAATATAAGATTACGGAACTCTTCCTAATGCATTGCCGTTATGCCCTTAAGGCTTTTGTAGACTTCAGTAAGACAAAGCGGATTAATTAACTTAAATATGTTAAACTTTTGATTTGAAGCATTTCGATATCGCTTGCTAAATGTGTATATACGAGAAAATCGACTTTATACCTAAATATAAGATAACGGAATTCTTCTACATGCACTGCCGTTATGCCGCCATGGCTTTATCCCAACTTCAGTTCGTTAAAGAAGGTATAATAACTTAAATATGTTAAACTAATGACTTGAGGCATTTCGTTATCGATTGCTAAATAAGTATATACAAGAAAATCGACTTTACAACTAAATATAAGATTACGGAACTCTTCCAAATGCATTGCCGTTATTCCGTTAAGGCTTTTGTAGACTTCAGTAAGACAAAGAGGATTAATTAACTTAAATATGTTAAACTAATGACTTGAAGCATTTCGTTATCGATTGCTAAATAAGTATATACAACAAAATCGACTTTATACCTAAATATAAGATTACGGAATTCTTCCAAATGTACTGTCGTTATGCCACCATGGCTTTGTATCACCTTCATTACGTTAAAGAAGGTTAATTATTCTAAATATGTTAAACTAATGGTTTGAAGCATTTCGATATCGATTGCTAAATGTGAAAATACAAGAAAATCGACTTTATACCTAAATATATGAATACGGAACTCTTCCAAATGCACTGCCGTTATGCCGTTAAGGCTTTATGTAGACTTCAGTAAGCTAAAAAATGTTTATTAACTTAATATGTTAAACAAATGATTTGAAGCATTTCGATATCGATTGAAAAATTTGTATATACAAGAAAATCGACTTTATGCCTAATATAAGATTACGGAATTCTTCTACATCCACTGCCGTTATGCCAGCTTCAGATCGCTAAAGAAGTTTTATTAACATAAATATGTTAAACTAATAAATTGAAACATTTCGATGTCAACTGCTAAATGCGTATATACAACAAAATCGACTTAATACCTAAATACAAGATTATGGAACTCTTCCAAATGCACTGCCGTTATGCCGTTAAGTCTTTTGCAGACTTCCGTAAGATAAAGAGGATTAATTTACTTAAATATGTTAAACTAATAATTTGAGGCATTTCAATATCGACTGCTAAGTGTGTAAATACAAGAAAATCGACTATATACTTAAATATAAGATTACGGAATTCTTCTACATGCACTGTCGTTATGCCGCCATGGCTTTATATCACCTTCATTACGTTAAAGAAAGTTAAATAACTTAAATATGTTACACTAATGATTGGAAGCATTTCGATATCGATTGCTAAATGTGTAAATACAAGAAAATCGACTTTATACCTAAATACAAGATTACATAATTCTTCTAAATGCACTGCCGTTATGCCGTCAAGGCTTTTGTAGACTTCAGCAAGATAGAGAGGGTTAATTAACTTAAATATGTTAAACTAATGAGTTGAAGCATCTCGATATCGATTGCTAAATGTGTATATACAACAAAATCGACTTTATACCTGAATATAAGATTACGGAATTCTTCCAAATGCACTGCCGTTATACCGTTATGGCTTTATGTAGACTTCAGTAAGCTGAAAAATGTTTATTAATTCAATATGTTAAACTAATCATTTCAAGCATTTCGATATCGATATCTAAATGTGTATATAAAAGAAAATCGAATTTATACCTAAATAAAAGATTACGGAATTCTTCTACATGCACTGCCGTTATACCGCCGTGGCTATGTGCCAAATTCAGATCGTTAAAGAAGGTTCATTAACTTAAATATGTTAAGCTAATGAGTTGAAGCATCTCGATATCGATTGCTTAATGTGTATATACAACAAAATCGACTTTATACCTAAATATAAGATTACGGAATTCTTCCAAGCGCACTGCCGTTATACCGTTATGGCTTTATGTAAACTTCAGTAGGATAAAGAAGGTTAATTAACTTAAATATGTTAAACTAATGATTTAAAGCATTTCGATATCGCTTGCTAAATGTGTATATACAAGAAAATTGGATTATACCTAAATATAAGATAACGGAATTCTTCCAAGCGCACTGCCGTTATACCGTTATGGCTTTATGTAATTTTCAGTAAGCTTAAAAATGTTTATTAACTTAATATGTTAAACTAATGATTTGAAGCATTTCGATATCGATATCTACATGTGTATATAAAAGAAAATCGACTTTATACCTAAATAAAAGATTACGGAATTCTTCTACATGCACTGCCGTAATGCCGCCGTGGCTATATGAAAAATTAAGATCGTTGAAGAAGGTTAATTAACTTAAATATGTTAAACTAATGATTTGAAGCATTTCGATATCGATATCTAAATGTGTATATAAAAGAAAATCGACTTTATACCTAAAAAAAAGATTACGGAATTCTTCTACATGCACTGCCGCACGCCGCCAGGCTTTATGTAGACTTCAGTTCGTTAAAGAAGGTTTATTAACTTAAATATGTTAAACTAATGAGTTGAAGCATTTCGATATCGCTTGCTAAATGTGTATATACAAGAAAATCGAATTTATACCTAAATATAAAATTATAATATTAGGGAAATTCTTCTAAATGCACTGCCGTTATACCTTTAAAGGGCTTTATGTAGACTTCAGAAAAGCTAAAAAATGTTTATTAACTTAATATGTTAAACTAATGATTTGAAGCATCTCGATATAGATATCTAAATGTGTATATAAAAGAAAATCGACTTTATGTTTAAATATAAGATTACGGAATTCTTCCAAATGCACTGCCGTTATACCGTTAAGGCTTTTTGTAGACTTCAGTGAGATAAAAAAGGTTAATTTACTTACATATGTTAAACTAATGATTTGAAGCATTTCGTTATCGATTGCTAAATGTGTATATACAAAAAAATCGACTTTATAACTAAATATAAGATTACGGAATTCTTCTAAATGCACTGCCGTTATACCGTTAAGGCTTTATGTAGACTTCAGTAAGCTAAAAATTATTTTTTAAACTTAATATGTTAAACTAATGAGTTGAAGCATCTCGATATCGATTGCAAAATTTGTGTATATACAACAAAATCGATTTTATACCTAAATACAAGATTACGGAATTCTTCCAAATGCACTGCCTTTAATACCGTTATGGCTTTATGTAAACTTCATTAAGATAAAGAAGGTTAATTAACTTACATATGTTAAACTAATGATTTGAAGCATTTCGTTATCGATTGCTAAATGTGTATAAAAAAGAAAATCGACTTTATACCTAAATAAAAGATTACGGAATTCTTCAAAATGCACTGCCGTTATTCCGCCAAGGCTTTATATCAACTTCAATACGTTAAAGAAGGTTAATTAACTTAAATATGTTAAACTAATGATTCGAAGCATTTCGATATCGCTTGCTAAATGTGTATATACAAGAAAATCGAATTTATACCAAAATATAAAATTATAATATTACGGAATTCTTCTAAATGCACTGCCGTTATACCGTTAAGGCTTTATGTAGACTTCAGTAAGCTAAAAAATTTTTATTAACTTAATATTTTAACTAATGTTTTGAAGCAATTCGATATCGATAGCTAAATATGTATATACAAGAAAATCGACTTTGTACTTAACTATAAGATTATGGAATTCTTCTACATGCACTGCCGTTATGGCTTTATATTAACTTCAATACGTTAAAGAAGGTTAATTAACTTACATATGTTAAACTAATGATTTGAAGCATTTCGTTATCGATTGCTAAATGTGTATAAAAAAGAAAATCGACTTTATACCTAAATAAAAGATTACGGAATTCTTCTAAATGCACTGCCGTTATTCCGCCAAGGCTTTATATCAACTTCAATACGTTAAAGAAGGTTAATTAACTTAAATATGTTAAACTAATGATTTAAAGCTTTTCGATATCGCTTGCTAAATGTGTATATACAAGAAAATTGGATTATACCTAAATATAAGATAACGGAATTCTTCCAAGCGCACTGCCGTTATACCGTTATGGCTTTATGTAATTTTCAGTAAGCTTAAAAATGTTTATTAACTTAATATGTTAAACTAATGATTTGAAGCATCTCGATATAGATATCTAAATGTGTATAAAAAAGAAAATCGACTTTATACCTAAATATAAGATTACGGAATTCTTCCAAATGCACTGCCGTTATGGCTTTATATTAATTTCAATACGTTAAAGAAGGTTAATTAACTTAAAAAAGTTAAACTAATGGTTTGAAGCATTTTGATATCGCTGGCTAAATGAGTATATACAAGAAAGTCGAATTTATACCTAAATATAAGATAACGGAATTCTTCTAAATGAAGTGCAGTTATACCGTTAAAGCTTTATGTAGACTTCAGTGCGTTAAAGAAGATTTATTAACTTAAACACTTTAAAAACTAATGATTTGAGGCATTTCGATATCGATTGCTAAATGTGTATATACAAAAAAATCGACTTTATACCTAAATATAAGAATACGGAATTCTTCTACATGCACTGTCGTTATGCCGCCATGGCTTTATATCAACTTCAATACGCTAAAGAAGGCTAATTAACTTAAATATTTTTAAACTAATGATTTGAAGCATTTCAATATCGATTTCTAAATGCATATATACAAAAAAGTTGAATTTATACCTAAATATAAAATTACGGAATTCTTCTAAATGCAGTGCAGTTATACCGTTAAGTCTTTATGTAGACTTCAGTGCGTTAAAGAAGGTTTATTAACTTAAACACGTTAAACTAATGATTTGAGGCATTTCGAATCGATTGCTAAATGTGTATATAAAAAAAAAATCGACTTTATACCTAAATATAAGAATACGGAATTCTTCCAAATGTACTGTCGTTATGCCGCCATGGCTTTATGTCAACTTCAATACGTTAAAGAAGGTTAATTAACTTAAACATGTTAAACTTATGATTTGAAGCATTTTGATATCGACTGCTAAATGTGTAAATGCAAGAAAATCGACTTTACACCTAAATTAAATGCACTGCCTTTTACACCGTTAAGCCTTTATGTAGACTTCAGTAAGCTTAAAAATGTTTATTAACTTAATATTTTAACTAATGATTTGAAGCAATTCGATATCGATAGCTAAATATGTATATTCAAAAAAATCGACTTTGTACTTAACTATAAGATTATGGAATTCTTCTACATGCACTGCCGTTATGCCTCCATGGCTGTATCCCCACTTCAGATCGTTAAAGAAGGTTATTAACTTAAATATGATAAACTAATGAGCTGAAACTTTTCTATATCGATTGCTTAATGTGTATATACAACAAAATCGACTTTATACCTAAATATTAGATTAAGGAATTCTTCCAAATGCACTGCTGTTATACCGTTATGGCTTTATGTAAACTTCAGTAGGATAAAGAAGGTTAATTTACTTAAATATTTTAAAAACTTATGATTTAAGGCTTTTCGATATCGATTGCTAAATATGTATATACAAGAAAATCGACTTTATAGCTAAATATAAGATTACGGAATTCTTCTAAATGCACTGCCGTTAAGTAGTTATGGCTTTATGTAAACTTCAGTAAGAAAAAGAAGGTTAATTAACTTAAATATGTTAACTTAAATATGTTAAACTAATGACTTGAAGCATTTCGTTATCGATTGATAAATACGTATATACAACAAAATCGACTTTATAACTAAATATATGATTACGGAACTCTTCCAAATGCACTGCCGTTATGCCGTTAAGGCTTTTGTAGACTTCAGAAAAAACAAAGAGGATTAATTAACTTAAATATGTTAAACTTATGATTTGAAGCATTTCGATATCGATTGCTGAATGTGTATATACAAGAAAATCGACTTTATATCTAAATAAAAAATTACGGAATTCTTCAAAATACACTGCCGTTATACCGTTAAGGCTTTATGTAGACTTCAGTAAGCTAAAAAATGTTTAATAACTTATAATGTTAAAAAAATGATTTGAAGCATTTCGTTATCGATAGCTCAATGTGTATATACAAAAAAAATCGACTTTGTACCTAAATATAAGATTACGGAATTCTTCTAAAATCCACTGCCGTTATGCCAATTTCGGGATCGTTAAAGAAGGTTTATTAACTTAAATATGTTAAACTAATGAGTCGAAGCATTTCGATACCCATTGCAAAATGTGTATATACAAGAAAATCGATTTTATACCTAAATAAAAGATTACGGAATTCACCCAAGTATACTGCCGTTATGCCGTTATGATTTAAATTTAAACTTCAGTACGATAAAGAAGTTTAATTAACCTAAATATGCTAAACCAGTTATTTGAAGATTTTCGATATCGATTGCTAAATGTGTAAGTCCCAGAAAATCGACTACATACCTAAATATAAGATTACGGAATTCTTCTACATGCACTGCCGTTACGGCGCCATGGCTTTATGTTAATTTCAGGCGTTAGAGAAACTTTTTTAACTTAAATATGTTAAACTAATGATTTGAAGCATTTCAATATCGATTGCTAAATGAGTATATACAAGAAAATCGAATTCATACCTAAATATAAAGTTACGTAATTCTTCTAAATGCACTGTCGTTATGCCGCCATGGCTTTATATCAACTTTAATATGTAAAAGAAGGTTAATTAACTTAAATAATTTAAAAAACTAATGATTTGAGGCATTTCGATATCGATTGCTAAATGTGTATATACAACATAATCGACATTATACCTAAATATATGATTACGAAGTTCACCCAAATGCACTGCCGTTATACCGTTATGGCTTTATGTAAACTTCAGTAAGAGTTAACCTTCTTTAACTAACTTAAATATGTTAAACCAGTTATTTGAAGCATTTCGATATCGATTGCTTAAAGCATATATACAAGAAAATCGACTTTATACCTAAATATAAGACTAGGGACTTCTTCCAAATGTACTGTCGTTATGGCGCCATGGCTGTTTATCAACTTCAATACGTTAAAGAAGGTTAATTAACTTAAATATTTTAAAAATACAACAAAATCGACTTTATACCTAAATATAAGATTACGTAATTCTTCTAAATGCTTTGCCGTTATGCCATTAAGGCGTTTGTAGACTTCGTAAGATAAAGAGGGTTAATTAACTTAAATATGTTAAACTAATGTTTTGAAGCATTTCGATTTCGATTGCTAAATGAGTATATACAACAAAATCGACTTTATACCTAAATATAAGATTACGTAATTCTTCTAAATGCTTTGCCGTTATGCCGTTAAGGCTTTTGTAGACTTCAGTAAGATAAAGAGGGTTAATTAACTTAAATATGTGAAACTAATGATTTGAGGCATTTCGATATCGATTGCTAAATGTGTATATACAAGAAAATCGACTTTATACCTAAATATATGATAACGGAATTCTTCTTCATGCACTGCCGTTATGCCGTTAAGGCGTTTGTAGACTTCAGTAAGAAAAAGGGGGGTTAATTAACTTAAATATGTTAAACTAATGGTTTGAGGCATTTCGATATCGATTGCTAAATGTGTATATACAACAAAATCGACTTTATACATAAATATAAGATTACGGAAATCTTCCAAATGCACTGCCGTTATACCGTTACGGCTTTATGTTAACTTCAGTTAGTTAAAGAAGGTTTATTAACTTAAATATGTTAAACCAGTTATTTGAAGCATTTCGATATCGATTGCTTATTGCATATATACAAGAAAATCGACTATATACCTAAATAAAAGAGTACGGAACTCTTCCAAATGTACTGTCGTAATGCCACCATGGCTTTATATCAACTTAAATACGTTAAAAAAGGTTAATTAACGTAAATATGTTAAACTAGTTATTTGAAGCATTTAGATATCGATTGCTAAATGTGTATATACAACAAAATCGACTTTATACCTAAATATAAGGTTACGGAATTCTTCTAAATGCACTGCCGTTAGGCCGCCATGGCTTTATGTTCACTTCAGTGCGTTAAAGAAGCTTTATTAACTTAAATATGTTAAACCAGTTATTTGAAGCATTTCGATATCGTTTGCTTAATGCATATATACAAGAAAATCGACTTTATACCTAAATATATGATTACGGAATTCTTCCAAATGTACTGTCGTTATGCCACCATGGCTTTATATCAACTTCAATACGTTAAAAAAGGTAAATTAACTTAAATATGTTAAACTAATGATTTGAAGCATTTATATATCGATTGCTAAATGTGTATATACAAAAAATTCGAATTTATGCCTAAATATAAGATTACGGATTTCTTCTACATGAACAGCCGTTATGCCGCCATGGCTTTGTGTTAACTTCAGTGCGTTAAAGTAGGTTTGTTAACTTAAATATGTCAAACTAATGATTTGAAGCATTTCGATATCAATTGCTAAATCAGTATATACAAGAAAATCGACTTTATACCTAAATATAAGATTACGTAATTCTTCTAAATGCTTTGCCGTTATGCCTTTAAGGCGTTTGTAGACTTCAGTAAGATCAAGAGGGTTAATTAACTTAAATATGTTAAACTAATGATTTGAAGAATTTCGATATCGATTTCTAAATGCGTATATACAACAAAATCGACTTTATACCTAAATATAAGATTACGGAATTCTTCTAAATGCACTGCCGTTATGCAGTTATGGCTTTATATTAACTTCTGTTCGTTAAAGAAGGTTTATTAACTTTGATATGTTACACCAGTTATTAGAAGCATTTTGAAACCGATTGCTAAATGCATATATACAAGAAAATCGAATTTATACCTAAATATAAGATTACGGAATTCTTCCAAATGTACTGTCGTTATGCCGCCATGGCTTTATATCAACTTCAATATGTTGAAGAAGGTTAATTAACTTAAATATGTTAAACTAATGATTTGAAGCATTTAGATATCGATTGCTAAATGTGTATATACAAAAAAATCGAATTTATGCCTAAATATAAGATTACGGATTTCTTCTACATGCACTGCCGTTATGCCGCCATGGCTTTGTGTTAACTTCAGTGCGTTAAAGTAGGTTTGTTAACTTAAATATGTCAAACTAATGATTTGAAGCATTTCGAATTCAATTGCTAAATCAGTATATGCAAGAAAATCGACTTTATACCTAAATATAAGATTACGAAATTCTCCCAAATGCACTGCCGTTATACCGTTATGGCTTTATGTAAACTTCAGTAAGATAAAGAAGGTTAACTAACTTAAATATGTTAAACTAATGATTTGAAGCATTTCGATATCGATTGCTAAATGCGTATATACAAGAAAATCGACTTTATACCTAAATATAAGATTACGGAATTCTTCCAAATGCACTGCCGTTACGCCGTTATGGCTTTTGTGGACTTCAGTAAGATCAAGAGGGTTAATTAACTTAAATATGTTAAACTAATGATTTGAAGCATTTTGATATCGATTGCTAAATGCGTATATACAACAAAATCGACTTTATACCTAAATACAAGATTACGGAATTCTCCCAAATGCACTGCCGTTATACCGTTATGGCTTTATGTTAATTTCAGTTCGTTAAAGAAGGTTTATTAACTTAGATATATTACACCAGTTATTAGAAGCATTTCGAAACCGATTGCTAAATGCATATATACAAGAAAATCGAATTTATACCTAAATATAAGATTACGGAATTCTTCCAAATGTACTGTCGTTATGCCGCCATGGCTTTATATCAACTTCAATATGTTGAAGGAGGTTAATTAACTTAAATATGTTAAACTAATGATTTGAGGCATTTCGATATCGATTACTTAATGTGTATATACAACAAAATCGACTTTATACCTAAATATAAGCTTGCGAAATTCTCCGAAATGCATTGCCGTTGTACCGTTATGGCTTAATGTAAACTTCGGTAAGATAAAGAAGGTTAATTAACTTTAATATGTTAAACTAATGATTTGAAGAATTTTGATATCGATTTCTAAATGCGTATATACAAGCAAATCGATTTATACCTAAATATAAGATTACGGAATTATTCTAAATGCACTGCCGTTATGCCGCCATGGATTTATGCCAACTTCAGTTCGTTAAAGAAGGTTTATTAACTTAAATATGTTAAACTAATGATTTGAGGCATTTCGATATCGATTGCTAAATGAGTCTATACAAGAAAATCGACTTTATACCTAAATATAAGATTACGGAATTCTTCCAAATGCACTGCCGTTACGCCGTTAAGGCTTTTGTAGACTTTAGTAAGATAAAGAGGGTTAGTTAGCTTAAATATGTTAAACTAATGATTTGAAGCATTTCGATATCGATTGCTAAATGTGTATATACAACAAAATCAACTTTATACCTAAATATTAGATTACGTAATTCTTCTAAATGCTTTGCCGTTATGCCTTTAAGCCGTTTGTAGACTTCAGTAAGATGAATAGGGTTAATTAACTTAAATATGTTAAACTAATGATTTGAAGCATTTTGATATCAATTGCTAAATGAGTATATACAAGAAAATCGACTTTATACCTAAATATAAGATTACGTAATTCTTCTAAATGCTTTGCCGTTATGCCGTTAAGGCTTTTGTAGACTTTAGTAAGATAAAGAGGGTTAATTAGCTTAAATACGTTAAACTAATGATTTGAGACATTTCGATATCGATTGATAAATGTGTGTATACAAGAAAATCAATTTTATACCTAAATATATGATAACGGAATTCTTCCGAATGCACTGCCGTTATGCCGTTAAGGCTTTTGTAGACTTTATTAAGATAAAGAGGGTTAGTTAGCTTAAATATGTAAAACCAGTTATTTGAAGCATTTCGATATCGATTGCTAAATGCGTATATACAACAAAATCGACTTTATACCTAAATATAAGCCAACGGAATTCTTCTACATGCACTGCCGTTATGCCGCCATGGCTTTATGCCAACATCCGTTCGTTAAAGAAGCTTTATTAACTTAAATATGTTAAACTAATGATTTGAAGATTTTCGAAATCGATTGCTAAATGCATATACACGACAAAATCGACTTTATACCTAAATATAAGATTATGTAATTCTTCTAAATGCTTTGCCGTTATGCCGTTAAGGCGTTTGTAGACTTCAGTAAGATAAAGAGGGTTAATTAACTTAAATATGTTAAACTAATGATTTGAAGCATTTCGATATCGATTGCTAAATGTGTATATACAACAAAATCGACTTTATACCTAAATATAAGATTACGTAATTCTTCTAAATGCTTTGCCGTTATGCCGTTAAGGCGTTTGTAGACTTCAGTAAGATAAAGAGGGTTAACTAACTTAAATATGTTAAACTAATGATTTGAGGCATTTCGATATCGGTTGCTAAATGTGCATATACAAGAAAATCGACTTTATACCTAAATATATGATAACGGAATTCTTCTACGTGCACAGCCGTTATGCCGTTAAGGCGTTTGTAGACTTCAGTAAGATAAAGGGGGTTAATTAACTTAAATATGTTAAACTAATGATTTGAGGCATTTCGATGTCGATTGCTAAATATGTATATACAAGAAAATCGACTTTATACCTAAATATAAGATTACGGATTTCTTCTACATGCACTGCCGTTATGCCGCCATGGCCTTGTGTTAACTTCAGTGCGTTAAAGTAGGTTTGTTAACTTAAATATGTTAAATAAATGATTTGAAGCATTTCAAAATCGATTGCTAAATACATATATACAAGAAAATCGACTTAATACCTAAATATAAGATTACGGAATTCTTCCAAATGCACTGCCGTTATACCGTTATGGCTTTATCTTAACTTTAGTGCGTTAAAGAAGCTTTACTAAACCAGTTATTTGAAGCATTTCGATATCGATTGCTTAATGCATATATACAAGAAAATCGACTTTATACCTAAATATAAGATTACGGAATTCTTCCAAATGTACTGTCGTTATGCCGCCATGGCTTCATATCAACTTCAATACGTTAAAGAAGGGTAATTAACTTAAATATGTTAAACTAATGATTTGAAGCATTTCGATATCGATTGCTAAATGTGTATATACAACAAAATCGAATTTATACCTAAATATAAGATTACGTATTTCTTCTACATGCACTGCCGTTATGCCGCCATGGCTTTGTGTTAACTTCAGTGCGTTAAAGTAGGTTTGTTATCTTAAATATGATAAAATAATGATTTGAAGCATTTCGGTATCGAATGCTGAATGAGTATATACAAGCAAATCGACTTTATACCTAAATATAAGATTACGGAATTCTTCTAAATGCACTGCCGTTATGCCGTTATGGCTTTATGTTAACTTCTGTTCGTTAAAGAAGGTTAATTAACTTAAATATGTTAAACTAATGATTTGAAGCATTTTGATATCGATTGCTAAATGTGCATATACGAGAAAATCGACTTTATACCTAAATATAAGGTTACTTATTTCTTCTAAATGCACTGCCGTTAGGCTTTATTAACTTAGATATGTTTAACCAGTTATTTGAAGCATTTCGAAATCGATTGCTTAATGCATATATACAAGAAAATCGACTTTCTACCTAAATATAAGATTACGGAATTCTTCCAAATGTACTGTCGTTATGTCGCCATGGCTTTATATCAACTTCAATATGTTATAGAAGGATAATTAACTTAAATATGTTAAACAAATGATTTGAGGCATTTCGATATCGATTGCTAAATGTGTATATACAGGAAAATCGACTTTATACCTAAATACATGATAACGGAATTATGCCGTTAAGGCTTTTGTAGACTTCAGTAAGATAAAGAGGGCTAATTAACTTAAATATGTTAAACTAATGATTTGAGGCGTTTCGATATCGATTGCTAAATGTGTATATCTAAGATAATCGACTTTATACCTAAATTTAATATTTCTTAATTCTTCTAAATGCACTGCCAATATGCCGTTATGGATTTATGTTAACTTCAGTTCGTTTAAGAAAGTTTATTAACTTAGATTGTTACACCAGTTATTTGAAGCATGTTCCAAATGCACTGCCGTTATGCCGTTAAGGCTTTTGTAGACTTGAATAAGATAAAGAGGGTTAATTAACTTAAATATGTTAAACTAATGATTTGAAGCATTTCGATATCGATTGCTAAATGAGTATATAGAAGAAAATCGACTTTATACCTAAATATAAGATTACGGAATTATTCTAAATGCACTGCCGTTATGCCGCCATGGATTTATGCCAACTTCAGTTCGTTAAAGAAGGTTTATTAACCTAAATATGTTAAACTAATGATTTGAAGCATGTCGATATCGATAGCTTAATGAGTATATACAAGAAAATTGACTTTATACCTAAATATAAGATTACGGAATTCTTCCAAATGCACTGCCGTTATGCCGTTAAGGCTTTTGTAGACTTTAATAAGATAAAGAGGGTTAATTAACTTAAATATGTTAATCTAATGATTTGAAGCATTTCGATATCGATTGCTAAATGAGTATATACAAAAAACTTGACTTTATACCTAAACATAGGATAACGGAATTCTTCCAAATACACTGCCGTTATTCCGCCAAGGCTTTATGTCAGCTTTAGTTCGTTAAAGTAGGTTTGTTAACTCAAATATGTTAAACTAATGATTTGAAGCATTTCGATATCGATTGTTAAATGAGTATATACAAGACAATCGACTTTATACCTAAATATAGGATTACGGAATTCTTCCAATTATACTGTAGTTATGCCACCATGGCTTTATATCACCTTCAATACGTTAAGAAGATTAATTAACTTATATATGTTAAACTAATGGTTTGAAGCATTTCGATATCGATTGCTAAATATGTAAATACAAGAAAATCGACTTTACATCTAAATATAGGATTACGGAATTCTTCCAAATGTACTGTCGTTATGCCACCATGGCTTTATATCAACTTCAATATGTTAAAGAGAGTTAATTAACTTAAATATGTTAAACTAATGATTTTAGGCATTTCGATGTCGATTACTAAATGTGTATATACAACAAAATCGACTTTATACCTAAATATAAGATTACGAAATTCTCCCAAATGCACTGCCGTTATACCGTTATGGCTTTATGTAAACTTCAGTAAGATAAAGAAGGTTAATTAACTTAAAAATGTTAAACTAATGATTTGAAGCATTTCGATATCGATTGCTGAATGCATATATACAAGAAAATCGACTTTATACCTAAATATAAGATTACGGAATTACTCTAAATGCACTGCCATTATGCCGCCATGGTTTTATGCCAACTTCAGTTCATTTAAGAAGGTTAATTAACTTAAATATGTTAAACTAATTATTTGAGGCCTTTCGATATCGATTGCTAAATGAGTATATGCAAGAAAATCGACTTTATACCTAAATATAAGATTACGGAATTTTCCTAAATGCAATGCCGTTATACCGTTAAGTCTTTGTGTAGACTTCAGTAAGCCAAAAAAAATTTATTAACTTAAATCTGTTAAACTAATGATTTGAAGCATTTCGATATCGATTGCTTATTGTGTAAATTTAAAAAAATCGACTTTATACCTAAATATAAGATTACGGAATTATTCTAAATGCACGGCCGTTATGCCGCCATGGTTTTATGCCAACTTCAGTTCATTAAAGAAGGTTAATTAACTTAAATATGTTAAACTAATGATTTGAAGCATTTCGATATCGATTCCTAAATGAGTATATACAAGAAAATCGACTTTATACCTAAATATAAGATTACGGTATTATTCTAAATGCACTGCCGTTATGCCGCCATGGATTTATGCCAACTTCAGTTCGTTAAAGAAGGTTTATTAACCCAAATCTGTTAAACTAATGATTTGAAGCATGTCGATATCGATAGATAAATAAGTATATACAAGAAAATCGACTTTATACCTAAATATAAGATTTCGGAATTCTTCCAAATGCACTGCCAATATGCCGTTAAGGCTTTTGTAGACTTTAATTAGATAAAGAGGGTTAATTAACTTAAATATGTTAAACTAATGACTTGAAGCATTTCGATATCGATTGCTAAATATGTATATACAAGAAAATCGAATTTATACCTAAATATATGATTACGGAATTCTTCCAAATGTACTGTCGTTATGCCACCATGGCTTTATATCACCTTCAATACCTTAAGGAGATTAACTAACTTAAATATGTTAAACTAATCGTTTGAAGCATTTCGATATCGATTGCTAAATGCGTATATACAAGAAAATCGACATTATACCTAAATATAAGATTACGGAATTATTCTAAATGCACGGCCGTTATGCCGCCATGGATTTATGCCAACTTCAGTTCGTTAAAGAAGGTTAATTAACTTTAATATGTTAAACTAATGATTTGACTCATTTCGATATCGATTGCTAAATGAGTTTATACAAGAAAATCGACTTTATACCTAAATATAAGATTACGGAATTCTTCCAAATGCACTGCCGTTATGCCGTTAAGGCTTTTGTAGACTTTAGTAAGATAAAGAGGGTTAATTAACTTAAATATGTTAAACTAATGATTTGAAGCATTTCGATATCGATTGCTCAATATGTATTTACAAGAAAATCGACTTTATACCTAAATATAAGATTACGGAATTCTTCCAAATGCACTGCCGTTATGCCGTTAAGGCTTCTGTAGACTTAATAAGATAAAGAGGGTTAATTAACTTAAATATGTTAAGCTAATGATTTGAAGCATTTCGATATCGATTGCTAAATGAGTATATACAAAAAACTTGACTTTATACCTAAACATAGGATAACGGAATTCTTCCAAATACACTGCCGCTATTCCGCCAAGGCTTTATGTCAGCTTTAGTTCGTTAAAGTAGGTTTGTTAACTCAAATATGTTAAACTAATGATTTGAAGCATTTCGATATCGATTGTTAAATGAGTATATACAAGACAATCGACTTTATACCTAAATATAGGATTACGGAATTCTTCCAAATATACTGTCGTTATGCCACCATGGCTTTATATCACCTTCAATACGTTAAGAAGATTAATTAACTAATATATGTTAAACTAATGATTTGAAGCATTTCGATATCGATTGCTAAATATGTATATACAAGAAAATCGACTTTATACCTAAATATAAGATTACGGAATTCTTCCAAATGCACTGCCGTTATGCCGTTAAGGCTTCTGTAGACTTAATAAGATAAAGAGGGTTAATTAACTTAAATATGTTAAGCTAATGATTTGAAGCATTTCGATATCGATTGCTAAATGAGTATATACAAAAAACTTGACTTTATACCTAAACATAGGATAACGGAATTCTTCCAAATACACTGCCGTTATTCCGCCAAGGCTTTATGTCAGCTTTAGTTCGTTAAAGTAGGTTTGTTAACTCAAATATGTTAAACTAATGATTTGAAGCATTTCGATATCGATTGTTAAATGAGTATATACAAGACAATCGACTTTATACCTAAATATAGGATTACGGAATTCTTCCAAATATACTGTCGTTATGCCACCATGGCTTTATATCACCTTCAATACGTTAAGAAGATTAATTAACTTATATATGTTAAACTAATGGTTTGAAGCATTTCGATATCGATTGCTAAATATGTAAATACAAGAAAATCGAATTTACATCTAAATATAGGATTACGGAATTCTTCCAAATGTACTGTCGTTATGCCACCATGGCTTTATATCAACTTCAATATGTTAAAGAGAGTTAATTAACTTAAATATGTTAAACTAATGATTTGAGGCATTTCGATGTCGATTACTAAATGTGCATATACAACAAAATCGACTTTATACCTAAATATAAGATTACGAAATTCTCCCAAATGCACTGCCGTTATACCGTTATGGCTTTATGTAAACTTCAGTAAGATAAAGAAGGTTAATTAACTTAAAAATGTTAAACTAATGATTTGAAGCATTTCGATATCGATTGCTGAATGCATATATACAAGAAAATCGACTTTATACCTAAATATAAGATTACGGAATTACTCTAAATGCACTGCCATTATGCCGCCATGGTTTTATGTCAGCTTTAGTTCGTTAAAGTAGGTTTGTTAACTCAAATATGTTAAACTAATGATTTGAAGCATTTCGATATCGATTGTTAAATGAGTATATACAAGACAATCGACTTTATACCTAAATATAGGATTACGGAATTCTTCCAAATATACTGTCGTTATGCCACCATGGCTTTATATCACCTTCAATACGTTAAGAAGATTAATTAACTTATATATGTTAAACTAATGATTTGAAGCATTTCGATATCGATTGCTTATTGTGTAAATTTAAAAAAATCGACTTTATACCTAAATATAAGATTACGGAATTATTCTAAATGCACTGCCGTTATGACGCCATGGATTTATTCCAACTTCCGTTCGTTAAAAAAGGTTTATTAACTTAAATATGTTAAACTAATAATTTGAAGCATTTTGATATCGATTGCTAAATGAGTATAAACAAGAAAATCGACTTTACGCCTAAATATAAGATTACGGAATTCTCCTAAATGCACTGCCGTTATACCGTTAAGGCTTTGTGTAGACTTCAGAAAGCTAAAAAAAGTTGATTAACTTAAATATGTTAAACTAATGATTTGAGGCATTTCGATATCGATTGCTAAATGCGTATGTACAAGAAAATCGACATTATACCTAAATATAAGATTACGGAATTATCCTAAATGCACGGCCGTTATGCCGCCATGGATTTATGCCAGCTTCAGTTCGTTAAAGAAGGTTAATTAACTTTAATATGTTAGACTAATGATTTGATTCATTTCGATATCGATTGCTTAATGAGTATATACAAGAGAATCGACTTTATACCTAAATATAAGATTACGGAATTCTTCCAAATGCAGTGCCGTTATGCCGTTCAGGCTTTTGTAGACTTTAGTAAGATAAAGAGGGTTAATTAACTTAAATATGTTAAACTAATGATTTGAAGCATTTCGATATCGATTGCTAAATATGTATATACAAGAAAATCGACTTTATACCTAAATATAAGATTACGGAATTCTTCCAAATGCACTGCCGTTATGCCGTTAAGGCTTTGCGTAGACTTCAGTAAGCTAAAAAAAGTTTATTAACTTAAATATGTTAAACTAATGATTTGAAGCATTTCGATATCGATTGCTAAATACGTGTATACAAGAAAATCGACTTTATACCTAAATATAAGATACCGGAATTCTCCTAAATGCACAGGCGTTATACCGTTAAGGCTTTGTGTAGACTTCAGTAAGCTAAAAAAAGTTTATTAACTTAAATATGTTAAACTAATGATTTGAAGCATTTTGATATCGATTGCTAAATGAGTATATACAAGAAACTTGACTCTATACCTAAACATAGGATAACGGAATTCTTCCAAATGCACTGCCGTTATTCCGCCAAGGCTTTATGTCAACTTTAGTTCGTTAAAGTAGGTTTGTTAACTTAAATATGTTAAACTAGTGATTTGAAGCATTTCGATATCGATTGTTAAATGAGTATATACAAGAAAATCGACTTTATACCTAAATATAGGATTACGGAAATCTTCCAAATGTACTGTCGTTATGCCACCATGGCTTTATATCACCTTCAATACGTTATGAAGATTAATTAACGTAAATATGTTAAACTACTGGTTTGAAGCATTTCGATATCGATTGCTAAATATGTAAATACAAGAAAATCGACTTTACATCTATATATAAGATTACGGAATTCTCCTAAATGCACTGCCGTTTTACCGTTAAGGCTTTGTGTAGACTTCAGTAAGCTAAAAAAAGTTTATTAACTTAAATATGTTAAACTAATGATTTGAAGCATTTCGATGTCGATTGCTTATTGTGTAAATTTGAGAAAATCCACTTTATACCTAAATATAAGATAACGGAATTCTCCTAAATGCAATGCCGTTATACCGTTAAGGCTTTGTGTAGACTTCAGTAAGCCAAAAAAAATTTATTAACTTAAATATGTTAAACTAATGATTTGAAGCATTTCGATATCGATTGCATATTGTGTAAATTTAAGAAAATCGACTTTATACCTAAATATAAGATTACGGAATTCTTCCAAATGCACTGCCGTTATGACGCCATGGATTTATGCCAACTTCCGTTCGTCAAAAAAGGTTTATTAACTTAAATATGTTAAACTAATGATTTGAAGCATTTTAATATCGATTGCTAAATGAGTATAAACAAGACTTTACACCTAAATATAAGATTACGGAATTCTTCCAAATGTACTGTCGTTATGCCACCATGGCTTTATATCACCTTCAATACCTTAAGAAGATTAATTAACTTAAATATGTTAAACTAATGGTTTGAAGCATTTCGATATCGATTGCTAAATGCGTATATACAAGAAAATCGACAAATATAAGATTATGGAATTATTCTAAATGCACGGCCGTTATGCCGCCATGGATTTATGCCAACTTCAGTTCGCTAAAGAAGTTTAATTAACTTAAATATGTTAAACTAATGATTTGAAGCATTTCGATTTCGATTGCTAAATATGTATATACAAGAAAATCGACTTTATACCTAAATATAAGATTACGGAATTATTCTAAATGCACTGCCGTTATGCTGCCATGGATTTATTCCAACTTCAGTTCGTTAAAGAAGGTTTATTAACCCAAATATGTTAAACTAATGATTTGAAGCATGTCGATATCGATAGCTAAATGAGTATATACAAGAAAATCGACTTTATACCTAAATATAAGATTACGGAATTCTTCCAAATGCACTGCCGTTATGCCATTTAGGCTTTTGTAGACTTTAATTAGATAAAGAGGGTAAATTAACTTAAATATGTTAAACTAATGATTTGAAGCATTTCGATATCGATTGCTAAATATGTATATACAAAATAATCGACTTTATACCTAAATATAAGATTACGGAATTCTTCCAAATGCACTGCCGATATGCCGTTAAGGCTTTTGTAGACTTTAGTAAGATAAAAAAAGTTTATTAACTTAAATATGTTAAACTAATGAATAAATGAGTATATACAAGAAAATCGACTTTATACGTAAATATAAGATAACGGAATTATTCTAAATGCACTGCCGTTATGCCGCCATGGATTTATGCCAACTTCAGTTCGTTAAAGAAGGTTTGTTAACCCAAATATGTTAAACTAATGATTTGAAGCATGTCGATATCGATAGCTAAATGGGTATATATAAGAAAATCGACTTTATACCTAAATATAAGATTACGGAATTCTTCCAAATGCACTGCCGTTATGCTGTTAAGGCTTTTGTAGACTTTAGTAAGATAAAGAGGGTTAATTTACTTAAATATGTTAAACTAATGATTTGAAGCATTTCGATATCGATTGCTTAATATGTATATACAAGAAAATCGACTTTATACCTAAATATAAGATTACGGAATTCTTCCAAATGCACTGCCGATATGCCGTTAAGGCTTCTGTAGACTTTAATAAGATAAAGAGGGTTAATTAACTTAAATATGTTAAACTAATGATTTGAAGCATTTTGATATCGATTGCTGAATGAGTATATTTAAGAAAATCGACTTTATACGTAAATATAAGATTACGGAATTATTCTAAATGCACTGCCGTTATGCCGCCATGGATTTATGCCAACTTCAGTTCGTTAAAGAAGGTTTATTAACCTAAATATGCTAAACTAATGCTTTGAAGCATGTCGATATCGATAGCTAAATGAGTATATACAAGAAAATCGACTTTATACCTAAATATAAGATTACGGAATTCTCCTAAATGCACTGGCGTTATGCCGTTAAGGCTTTGTGTAGACTTCAGTTCGTTAAAGAAAGTTTATTAACTTAAATATGTAAAACTAATGATTTGAAGCATTTCGATATCGATTGCTAAATATGTATATACAAGAAAATCGACTTTATACCTAAATATAAGATTACGGAATTCTGCTAAATGCACTGGCGTTATACCGTTAAGGCTTTGTGTAGACTTCAGTAAGCTAAAAAAAGTTTATTAACTTAAATATGTTAAACTAATGATTTGAAGCATTTCGATATCGATTGCTTACTGTGTAAATTTAAGAAAATCGACTTTATACCTAAATATAATATTACGGAACTCTTCTACATGCACTGTCGTTATGTTACCCGGGCTTTATGCCAACTTCAGTTCCCTAAAGAAGGTCTATTAACTAAAATATGTTAAACTAATGGGTTGAAGCATCTCGATATCGTTTGCTAACTGTGTATATACAACAAAATCGACTTTATACTTAAACATAAGATTACGGAATCCTTCTAAATGCGCTGCCGTTATGCCGCCATGGCTTTGTGTTAACTTTATTCGTTTAAGAAGGTTTGTTAGCTTAGATATGTTACACCAGTTATTTGAAGCATTTCGAAATCGATTTCTTAATGCATATATACAAGAAAACCGACTTTATACCTAAATATAAGAGTACGGAATTCTTCCAAATGTACTGTCGTTATGCCGCCATGGCTTTTTATCAACTTCAATATGTTAAAGAAGGTTAGCTAACTTAAGTGTGTTAAACTAATGATTTGAGGCATTTCGATATCTATTACTAAATGTGTATATACAACAAAATCGACTTTATTCCTAAATATAAGATTACGAAATTCTCCCAAATGCACTGCCGTTATACCGTTATGGCTTGATGTTAACTTCAATAAGATAAAGAAGGTTAATTAACTTAAATATGTTAAACTATTGATTGGAGGCATTTCGATATCGATTGCTAAATAAGTATATACAAGAGAATCGACTTTATACCTAAATATAAGATTACGGAATTCTTCCAAATGCACTGCCGTTATGCCGTTAAGGCTTTTGTAGACCTTATTAAGATAAAGAGGGTTAATTAGCTTAAATATGCTAAACTAATGATTTGAAGCATTTCGATATCGATTGCTAAATGTGTATATACAACAAAATCGACTTTATACCTAAATATAAGGTTACGTAATTCTTCTTAATACTTTTCCGTTATGCCGTTAAGGCGTTTGTAGACTTCAGTAAGATAAAGAAGTTAATTAACTTAAATATGTTAAACTAATGATTTGAAGCATTTCGTTATCGATTGCTAAAAGAGTATATACAAGAAAATCGTCTTTACACCTAAATATAAGATTACTGAATTCTCCTAAATGCAATGCCGTTATACCGTTAAGGCTTTGTGTAGACTTCAGTAAGCCAAAAAAAATTTATTAACTTAAATATGTTAAACTAATGATTTGAAGCATTCCGATATCGATTGCTTATTGTGCAAATTTAAGAAAATCGACTTTATACCTAAATATAAGATTACGGAATTATTCTAAATGCACTGCCGTTATGCCGCCATGGATTTATGCCAACTTCAGTTCGTTAAAGAAGTTTAATTAACTTAAATATCTTAAACTAATGATTTGAAGCATTTCGATATCGATTGCTAAATGCGTATACACAAGAAAATCGACATTATACCTAAATATAAGATTACGGAGTTATTCTAAATGCACAGCCGTTATGCCGCCTTGGATTTATGCCAACTTCAGCTCTTTAAAGAAGGTTTATTAACTTAAATATGTTAAAGTAATGATTTGAATCATTTCGATATCGATTGCTAAATGTGTATATACAAGAAAATTGACTTTATACCTAAATATAAGATTACAGAATTCTTCCAAATGCACTGCCGTTATGCCGTTAAGGCTTTTGTAGACTTTAGTAAGATAAAGAGGGTTAATTAACTTAAATATGTTAAACTAATGATTTGAAGCATTTCGATACCGATTGCTAAATATGTATATACAAGAAAATCGACTTTATACCTAAATATAAGATTACGGAATTATTGAAAATGCACTGCCGTTATGCCGCCATGGATTTATGCCAACTTCAGTTCTTTAAAGAAGGTTTATTAACTTAAATATGTTAAAGTAATGATTTGAATCATTTCGATATCGATTGCTAAATGTGTATATACAAGAAAATTGACTTTATACCTAAATATATTATAACGGAATTCTTCTAAATGCACTGCCGTTATACCGCTAAGGCTTTGTGTAGACTTCAGTAAGCTAAAAAAAAGTTTATTAACTTAAATATGTTAAACTAATGATTTGAAGCATTTCGATATCGATTGCTAAATGTGCATATACAAAAAATTCGACTTTATACCTAAATATAAGATTACGGAATTATTCTAAATGCACTGCCGTTATGCCGCCATGGATTTATGCCAACTTCAGTTCGTTAAAGAAGGTTTATTAACCTAAATATGTTAAACTAATGCTTTGAAGCATGTCGATATCGATAGCTAAATGAGTATATACAAAAAAATCGACTTTATACCTAAATATAAGATTACGGAATTCTCCTAAATGCACTGGCGTTATGCCGTTAAGGCTTTGTGTAGACTTCAGTTCGTTAAAGAAAGTTTATTAACTTAAATATGTAAAACTAATGATTTGAAGCATTTCGATATCGATTGCTAAATATGTATATACAAGAAAATCGACTTTATACCTAAATATAAGATTACGGAATTCTCCTAAATGCACTGGCGTTATACCGTTAAGGCTTTGTGTAGACTTCAGTAAGCTAAAAAAAGTTTATTAACTTAAATATGTTAAACTAATGATTTGACGCATTTCGACATCGATTGCTAAATGAGTATATACAAGAAACTTGACTTTATACCTAAACATAGGATAACGGAATTCTTCCACAGGTACTGTCGTTATTCCGCCAAGGCTTTATGTCAACTTAAGTTCGTTAAAGTAGGTTTGTTAACTTAAATATGTTAAACTAATGATTTGAAGCATTTCGATATCGATTGTTAAATGAGAATATACAAGAAAATTGACTTTATACCTAAATATAGGATTACGGAATTCTTCCAAATGTACTGTCGTTATGCCGTTAAGGCTTTGTGTAGACTTCAGTAAGCTAAAAAAAAGTTTATTAACTTAAATATGTTAAACTAATGATTTGAAGCATTTCGATATCGATTGCTAAATGTGCATATACAAGAAATTCGACTTTATACCTAAATATAAGATTACGGAATTATTCTAAATGCACTGCCGTTATGCCGCAATGGATTTATGCCAACTTCAGTTCGTTAAAGAAGGTTAATTAACTTTAATATGTTAAACTAATGATTTGATTCATTTCGATACCGATTACTAAATGAGTATATACAAGAAAATCGACTTTATACCTAAATATAAGATTACGGAATTCTTCTAAATGCACTGCCGTTATGCCGTTAAGGCTTTTGTAGACTTTAGTAGGATAAAGAAGGTTAATTAACTTAAATTTGTTAAACTTATGATTTGAAGCATTTCGATATCGATTGCTAAATGTGTATATACAAGAAAATCGACTTTATACCTAAATATAAGATTACGGAATTCTTCTAAATTCACTGCCGTTATGCCGCCGTGGCTTTATGCCAACTTCAGTTCGTTAAAGAAGGTTTATTAACTTAAATATGTTAAAGTAATGATTTGAATCATTTCGATATCGATTGCAAAATGTGTATATACAAGAAAATCGACTTTATACCTAAATATATTATTACGGAATTCTTCTAAATGCACTGCCGATATGCCGTTATTGCGTTATGTTAACTTCAGTAAGATAAAGAAGGTTAATTAACTTTAATATGTTAAACTAATGATTTGAAGCATTTCGATATCGATTGCTTAATGTGTATATAAAAGAAAATCGAATTTATACCTAAATATATGATAACAGAATTCTTCTCAATGCACTGCCGTTATGCCGTTAAGGCTTTTGTATACTTCAGTAAGATAAAGAGGGTTAATTAGCTTTAATATGTTAAACTAATGATTTGAAGCATTTCGATATCGATTGTTAAATGTGTACATACAAGAAAATCGACTTTATACCTAAATATAAGATTACATAATTCTTCCAAATGCACTGCCGTTATGCCGTTGAAGCTTTTGTACACTTTAATAAGATAAATTGGGTTAATTAACTTAAATATGTTAAACTAATGGTTTGAAGCATTTCGATGTCGATTGCTAAATTTGTATATAGAAGAAAATCGACATTATACCTAAATATAAGATAACTGAGTTCTTCTCAATGCACTGCCGTTATGCATTTATGGCTTTATGTTAACTTCAGTTCGTTAAAGAAGGTTTATTACTTAAATATTTTAACCAGTTATTTGAAGCATTTCGATATGGATTGCTAAATGCATATATACAAGAAAATCGACTTTTTACCTAAATATAAGATTACGGAATTCTCCTAAATGCACTGCCGTTATACCGTTAAGGCTTTGTGTAGACTTCAGTAAAGTCGATTTTCTTGTATATACATATGCATTAAGCAATCGATATTGAAATGCTTCAAATCATTAGTTTAACATATTTAAGTTGATTAACCTTCTTTAACGTATTGAAGTTGATATAAGGCCATGGCGGCATAACGACATTACATTTGGAAGAATTCCGTAATCTTATATTTAGGTATAAAGTCGATTTTCTTGTATATACATATGCATTAACCAATCGATATCGAAATGCTTCAAATCATTAGTTTAACATATTTAAGTTAATAAACTGTCTTTAACGCACTGAAGTTAACATAAAGCCATGTCGGCATAACGGCAGTGCATTTAGAAGAATTCCGTAATATTATATTTAGGTATAAAGTCGAATGTTTGTATGTACACATTTAGCATTCGATATCGAAATGCCTCAAATCATTAGTTTAACATATTTAATTTAATTAACCTTCTTTATCTTATTGAAGTCTACATAAAGCCATAACGGTATAACCGCAGTGCATTTGGAAGAATTCCGTAGTCTTATATTTAGGAAAAAAGTCGATTTTTTTTGTATATACACACCTAGCAATCGATATCGAGATGCTTTAACTCAATAGTTTATTATATTTAAGTTAATTAACCATCTTTATCTTACTTAAGTCTACAAAAGCCTTAGCGGCATAACGGCAGTGCATTTGGAAGATTTCCGTAATATCATATTTAGGTATAAAATCGATTTTGTTGTAAATACACATTTAGCAATCGATATCGAAATGCTTCAAATCATTAGTTTAACATATTTAAGTTAATTAACCCTCTCTATCTTAATGAAGTCTACAAAAGCCTTAACGCCATAACGGCAGTGCATTTGGAAGAATTAATTAATATTATATTTAGGTATAAAGTCGATTTTCTTGTATATACATATGCATTAACCAATCGATATCGAAATGCTTCAAATCATTAGTTTAACATATTTAAGTTAATAAACTGTCTTTAACGCACTGAAGTTAACATAAAGCCATGTCGGCATAACGGCAGTGCATGTAGAAAAGTTCAGTGATTTTATTCTTAGGTATAAAGTCGATTTTGTTGTATATACTCAAATGCTTCAAATCATTTGTTTAACATATTTAAGTTAATTAACCTTCTTTAACGTATTGAAGGTGATATAAAGCCATGGCGGCATAACGACAGTACATTTGGAAGAATTCCATAATCTTATATTTAGGTATAAAGTCGATTTTCTTGTATATATGCATTAAGCAATCGATATCGAAATACTTCAAATAACTGAATTAACATATTTAAGTTAATAAAGCTTCTTTAACGAACAGAAGTTAACATAAAGCCTTAACGGCATAACGGCAAAGCATTTAGAAGAATTCCGTAATCTTATATTTAGGTATAAAGTCGATTTTCTTGTATATACTCATTTAGCAATCGATATCGAAATGCCTCAAATCATTAGTTTAACATATTTAAGTTAATTAACCCTCTTTATCTTATTGAAGTCTACAAAGCCTTAACGGCATAACGGCAGTAAGCATTTGGAAGAATTACGTAATCTTATATTTAGGTATAAAGTCGATTTTCTTGTATATACTGCATTAAGCAATCGATTCCGAAATGCTTCAAATAACTTGTGTAACATATCTAAGTTAATAAACCTTCTTTAATGAACTGAAGTTAACATAAAGCCATAACGGCATAACGGCAGTGCATTTAGAAAAAATTCCGTAAGCTTATATTTAGGTATAAAATCGATTTTAATGTATATACACATTTAGCAATCGATATCGAAATGCCTAAAATCATTAGTTTAACAAAAAAAAAAAAAAAAAAAAAAAAAAAAAAAAAAAAAAAAAAAAAAAAAAAAAAAAAAAAAAAAAAAAAAAATAACGGCAAAGCATTCAGAAGAATTACGTAATCTTATATTTAGGTATAAAAACGATTTTCTTGTATATACTCATTTAGCAATCGATATCGAAATGCCTCAAATCATTAGTTTAACATATTTAAGTTAATTAACCCTCTTTATCTTAACTGAAGTCTACAAAAGCCTTAACGCATAACGGCAGTGCATTTGGAAGAATTACGTAATCTTATATTTAGGTATAAAGTCGATTTTCTTGTATATACTGCATTAACCAATCGATTCGAAATGCTTCAAATCATTGTTTAACATATTTAAGTTAATAAACTTCTTTAACGCACTGAAGTTAACATAAAGCCATGTCGGCATAACGGCAGTGCATGTAGAAAATTCAGTGATTTTATTTTAGGTATAAAGTCGATTTTGTTGTATATACTCAAATGCTTCAAATCATTTGTTTAACATATTTAAGTTAATTAACCTTCTTTAACGTATTGAAGGTGATATAAAGCCATGGCGGCATAACGACAGTACATTTGGAAGAATTCCATAATCTTATATTTAGGTATAAAGTCGATTTTCTTGTATATATGCATTAAGCAATCGATATCGAAATACTTCAAATAACTGATTAACATATTTAAGTTAATAAAGCTTCTTTAACGAACAGAAGTTAACATAAAGCCACAACGGCATAACGGCAGTGCATTTAGAAGAATTCCGTAATCTTATATTTAGGTATAAAGTCGATTTTCTTGTATATACTCATTTAGCAATCGATATCGAAATGCCTCAAATCATTAGTTTAACATATTTAAGTTAATTAACCTTCTTTAACATATTGAAGTTATATAAAGCCATGGCGGCATAACGACAGTAAATTTGGAAGAATTCCGTAATCTTATATTTAGGTATAAAGTCGATTTTCTTGTATATATGCATTAAGCAATCGATTCCGAAATGCTTCAAATAACTTGTGTAACATATCTAAGTTAATAAACCTTCTTTAATGAACTGAAGTTAACATAAAGCCATAACGGCATAACGGCAGTGCATTTAGAATAAATCCGTAAGCTTATATTTAGGTATAAAATCGATTTTAATGTATATACACATTTAGCAATCGATATCGAAATGCCTAAAATCATTAGTTTAACATATTTAATTTAATTAACCTTCTTTAATATATTGAAGTTGATATAAAGCCATGGCGGCATACCTACAGTACATTTGGAAGAATTCCGTAATCTTATATTTAGGTATAAAGTCGATTTTCTTGTATATACACATTTAGCAATCGATATCGAAATGCTTCAAATCATTAGTTTCACATATTTAAGTTAATTAACCCTCTTTATCTTACTTAAGTCTACAAACGCCTTAACGGCATAACGGCAAAGCATTCAGAAGAATTACGTAATCTTATATTTAGGTATAAAAACGATTTTCTTGTATATACTCATTTAGCAATCGATATCGAAATGCCTCAAATCATTAGTTTAACATATTTAAGTAAATTAACGCCCTTTATCTTACTGAAGTCTACAAACGCCTTAACGGCATAACGGCAAAGCATTTAGAAGAATTACGTAATCTTATATTTAGGTATAAAGTCGATTTTCTTGTATATACTCATTTAGCAATCGATTCCGAAATGCTTCAAATAACTTGTGTAACATATCTAAGTTAATAAACCTTCTTTAATGAACTGAAGTTAACATAAAGCCATAACGGCATAACGGCAGTGCATTTAGAATAATTCCGTAAGCTTATATTTGAGTATAAAATCGATTTTAATGTATATACACATTTAGCAATCGATATCGAAATGCCTCAAATCATTAGTTTAACATATTTAATTTAATTAACCTTCTTTAATATATTGAAGTTGATATAAAGCCATGGCGGCATAACGGCAATGCATGTAGAAGAATTCCGTTATCATATATTTAGGTATAAAGTCGCTTTTCTTGTATATACACACTTAGCAATCGATATCGAATTGCCTCAAATCATTAGTTTAACATATATAAGTTAATTAACCCTCTTTATCTTACTGAAGTTTACAAAAGCCTTAGCGGCATAACGGCAGTGTATTTGGAAGAATTCCGTAATCTTATATTTAGGTATAAAGTCGATTTTCTTGTATATACTCATTTAGCAATCGATTCCGAAATGCTTCAAATAACTTGTGTAACATATCTAAGTTAATAAACCTTCTTTAATGAACTGAAGTTAACATAAAGCCATAACTGCATAACGGCAGTGCATTTAGAAGAATTCCGTAATCTTATATTTAGGTATAAAGTCGATTTTGTTGTATATACACATTTAGCAGTCGATATCGAAATGCTTCAACTCATTAGTTTAACATATTTAAGCTAATTAACCCTCTTTATCTTACTAAAGTCTACAAAAGCCTTAACGGCGTAACGGCAGTGTATTTGGAAGAATTCCGTAAACTTATATTTAGGTATAAAGTCGATTTTCTTGTATATGCTCATTTAGCAATCGATAACGAAATGCCTCAAATCATTAGTGTGACATATTTAAGTTAATTAACCCCCTTTATCTTACTGAAGTCTACAAACACCTTAACGCCATAACGGCAAAGCATTTAGAAGATTTACGTAATCTTATATTTAGGTATAAAGTCGATTTTCTTGTATATACTCATTTAGCAATCGATATCGAAATGTTTCAAATCATTAGTTTGACATATTTAAGTTAACAAACCAACTTTAACGCACTGAAGTTAACACAAAGCCATGGCGGCATAACGGCAGTGTATGTAGAAGAAATCCGTAATCTTATATTTAGGTATAAAGTCGATTTTTTTGTATATACACATTTAGCAATCGATATATAAATGCTTCAAATGATTAGTTTAACATATTTAAGTTAATTAACCTTTTTTAACGTATTGAAGTTGATATAAAGCCATGGTGGCATAACGACAGTACATTTGCAAGAATTCCGTAATCTTATATTTAGGTATTAATAAATATTCTTATATTTAGGTATAAAGTCGATTTTTTTGTGTATATGCATTTAGCAATCGATTTCGAAAATCTTCAAATCATTAGTTTAACATATTTAAGTTAATAAAGCTTCTTTAACGCACTGAAGTTAACACAAAGCCATGGCGGCATAACGGCAGTGTATGTAGAAGAAATCCGTAATCTTATATTTAGGTATAAAGTCGATTTTTTTGTATATACACATTTAGCAATCGATATATAAATGCTTCAAATGATTAGTTTAACATATTTAAGTTAATTAACCTTTTCTAACGTATTGAAGTTGATATAAAGCCATGGTGGCATAACGACAGTACATTTGCAAGAATACTTTAATCTTATATTTAGGTATAAAGTCCCTTTTCCTGTATATATGCATTAAGCAAACGATATCGAAATGCTTCAAATAACTGGTTTAACATATTTAAGTTAATAAAGCTTCTTTAACGCACTGAAGTTAACATAAAGCCATGTCGGCATAACGACAGTGCATTTAGAAGAATTCCGTAATATTATATTTAGGTATAAAGTCGAATGTTTGTATGTACACATTTAGCATTCGATATCGAAATGCCTCAAATCATTAGTTTAACATATTTAATTTAATTAACCTTCTTTATCTTATTGAAGTCTACATAAAGCCATAACGGTATAACCGCAGTGCATTTGGAAGAATTCCGTAGTCTTATATTTAGGAAAAAAGTCGATTTTTTTTGTATATACACACCTAGCAATCGATATCGAGATGCTTTAACTCAATAGTTTATTATATTTAAGTTAATTAACCATCTTTATCTTACTTAAGTCTACAAAAGCCATAACGGCATAACGGCAGTGCATTTAGAATAAATCCGTAAGCTTATATTTAGGTATAAAATCGATTTTAATGTATATACACATTTAGCAATCGATATCGAAATGCCTAAAATCATTAGTTTAACATATTTAATTTAATTAACCTTCTTTAATATATTGAAGTTGATATAAAGCCATGGCGGCATACCTACAGTACATTTGGAAGAATTCCGTAATCTTATATTTAGGTATAAAGTCGATTTTCTTGTATATACACATTTAGCAATCGATATCGAAATGCTTCAAATCATTAGTTTCACATATTTAAGTTAATTAACCCTCTTTATCTTACTTAAGTCTACAAACGCCTTAACGGCATAACGGCAAAGCATTCAGAAGAATTACGTAATCTTATATTTAGGTATAAAAACGATTTTCTTGTATATACTCATTTAGCAATCGATATCGAAATGCCTCAAATCATTAGTTTAACATATTTAAGTAAATTAACGCCCTTTATCTTACTGAAGTCTACAAACGCCTTAACGGCATAACGGCAAAGCATTTAGAAGAATTACGTAATCTTATATTTAGGTATAAAGTCGATTTTCTTGTATATACTCATTTAGCAATCGATTCCGAAATGCTTCAAATAACTTGTGTAACATATCTAAGTTAATAAACCTTCTTTAATGAACTGAAGTTAACATAAAGCCATAACGGCATAACGGCAGTGCATTTAGAATAATTCCGTAAGCTTATATTTGAGTATAAAATCGATTTTAATGTATATACACATTTAGCAATCGATATCGAAATGCCTCAAATCATTAGTTTAACATATTTAATTTAATTAACCTTCTTTAATATATTGAAGTTGATATAAAGCCATGGCGGCATAACGGCAATGCATGTAGAAGAATTCCGTTATCATATATTTAGGTATAAAGTCGCTTTTCTTGTATATACACACTTAGCAATCGATATCGAATTGCCTCAAATCATTAGTTTAACATATATAAGTTAATTAACCCTCTTTATCTTACTGAAGTTTACAAAAGCCTTAGCGGCATAACGGCAGTGTATTTGGAAGAATTCCGTAATCTTATATTTAGGTATAAAGTCGATTTTCTTGTATATACTCATTTAGCAATCGATTCCGAAATGCTTCAAATAACTTGTGTAACATATCTAAGTTAATAAACCTTCTTTAATGAACTGAAGTTAACATAAAGCCATAACTGCATAACGGCAGTGCATTTAGAAGAATTCCGTAATCTTATATTTAGGTATAAAGTCGATTTTGTTGTATATACACATTTAGCAGTCGATATCGAAATGCTTCAACTCATTAGTTTAACATATTTAAGCTAATTAACCCTCTTTATCTTACTAAAGTCTACAAAAGCCTTAACGGCGTAACGGCAGTGTATTTGGAAGAATTCCGTAAACTTATATTTAGGTATAAAGTCGATTTTCTTGTATATGCTCATTTAGCAATCGATAACGAAATGCCTCAAATCATTAGTGTGACATATTTAAGTTAATTAACCCCCTTTATCTTACTGAAGTCTACAAACACCTTAACGCCATAACGGCAAAGCATTTAGAAGATTTACGTAATCTTATATTTAGGTATAAAGTCGATTTTCTTGTATATACTCATTTAGCAATCGATATCGAAATGTTTCAAATCATTAGTTTGACATATTTAAGTTAACAAACCAACTTTAACGCACTGAAGTTAACACAAAGCCATGGCGGCATAACGGCAGTGTATGTAGAAGAAATCCGTAATCTTATATTTAGGTATAAAGTCGATTTTTTTGTATATACACATTTAGCAATCGATATATAAATGCTTCAAATGATTAGTTTAACATATTTAAGTTAATTAACCTTTTTTAACGTATTGAAGTTGATATAAAGCCATGGTGGCATAACGACAGTACATTTGCAAGAATTCCGTAATCTTATATTTAGGTATTAATAAATATTCTTATATTTAGGTATAAAGTCGATTTTTTTGTGTATATGCATTTAGCAATCGATTTCGAAAATCTTCAAATCATTAGTTTAACATATTTAAGTTAATAAAGCTTCTTTAACGCACTGAAGTTAACACAAAGCCATGGCGGCATAACGGCAGTGTATGTAGAAGAAATCCGTAATCTTATATTTAGGTATAAAGTCGATTTTTTTGTATATACACATTTAGCAATCGATATATAAATGCTTCAAATGATTAGTTTAACATATTTAAGTTAATTAACCTTTTCTAACGTATTGAAGTTGATATAAAGCCATGGTGGCATAACGACAGTACATTTGCAAGAATTCTTTAATCTTATATTTAGGTATAAAGTCCCTTTTCCTGTATATATGCATTAAGCAAACGATATCGAAATGCTTCAAATAACTGGTTTAACATATTTAAGTTAATAAAGCTTCTTTAACGCACTGAAGTTAACATAAAGCCATGTCGGCATAACGACAGTGCATTTAGAAGAATTCCGTAATATTATATTTAGGTATAAAGTCGAATGTTTGTATGTACACATTTAGCATTCGATATCGAAATGCCTCAAATCATTAGTTTAACATATTTAATTTAATTAACCTTCTTTATCTTATTGAAGTCTACATAAAGCCATAACGGTATAACCGCAGTGCATTTGGAAGAATTCCGTAGTCTTATATTTAGGAAAAAAGTCGATTTTTTTTGTATATACACACCTAGCAATCGATATCGAGATGCTTTAACTCAATAGTTTATTATATTTAAGTTAATTAACCATCTTTATCTTACTTAAGTCTACAAAAGCCTTAGCGGCATAACGGCAGTGCATTTGCAAGATTTCCGTAATATCATATTCAGGTATAAAATCGATTTTGTTGTAAATACACATTTAGCAATCGATATCGAAATGCTTCAAATCATTAGTTTAACATATTTAAGTTAATTAACCCTCTCTATCTTAATGAAGTCTACAAAAGCCTTAACGCCATAACGGCAGTGCATTTGGAAGAATTAATTAATATTATATTTAGGTATAAAGTCGATTTTCTTGTATATACATATGCATTAACCAATCGATATCGAAATGCTTCAAATCATTAGTTTAACATATTTAAGTTAATAAACTGTCTTTAACGCACTGAAGTTAACATAAAGCCATGTCGGCATAACGGCAGTGCATGTAGAAAAGTTCAGTGATTTTATTCTTAGGTATAAAGTCGATTTTGTTGTATATACTCAAATGCTTCAAATCATTTGTTTAACATATTTAAGTTAATTAACCTTCTTTAACGTATTGAAGGTGATATAAAGCCATGGCGGCATAACGACAGTACATTTGGAAGAATTCCATAATCTTATATTTAGGTATAAAGTCGATTTTCTTGTATATATGCATTAAGCAATCGATATCGAAATACTTCAAATAACTGAATTAACATATTTAAGTTAATAAAGCTTCTTTAACGAACAGAAGTTAACATAAAGCCACAACGGCATAACGGCAGTGCATTTAGAAGAATTCCGTAATCTTATATTTAGGTATAAAGTCGATTTTCTTGTATATACTCATTTAGCAATCGATATCGAAATGCCTCAAATCATTAGTTTAACATATTTAAGTTAATTAACCTTCTTTAACATATTGAAGTTGATATAAAGCCATGGCGGCATAACGACAGTAAATTTGGAAGAATTCCGTAATCTTATATTTAGGTATAAAGTCGATTTTCTTGTATATATGCATTAAGCAATCGATTCCGAAATGCTTCGAATAACTTGTGTAACATATCTAAGTTAATAAACCTTCTTTAATGAACTGAAGTTAACATAAAGCCATAACGGCATAACGGCAGTGCATTTAGAATAAATCCGTAAGCTTATATTTAGGTATAAAATCGATTTTAATGTATATACACATTTAGCAATCGATATCGAAATGCCTAAAATCATTAGTTTAACATATTTAATTTAATTAACCTTCTTTAATATATTGAAGTTGATATAAAGCCATGGCGGCATACCTACAGTACATTTGGAAGAATTCCGTAATCTTATATTTAGGTATAAAGTCGATTTTCTTGTATATACACATTTAGCAATCGATATCGAAATGCTTCAAATCATTAGTTTCACATATTTAAGTTAATTAACCCTCTTTATCTTACTTAAGTCTACAAACGCCTTAACGGCATAACGGCAAAGCATTCAGAAGAATTACGTAATCTTATATTTAGGTATAAAAACGATTTTCTTGTATATACTCATTTAGCAATCGATATCGAAATGCCTCAAATCATTAGTTTAACATATTTAAGTAAATTAACGCCCTTTATCTTACTGAAGTCTACAAACGCCTTAACGGCATAACGGCAAAGCATTTAGAAGAATTACGTAATCTTATATTTAGGTATAAAGTCGATTTTCTTGTATATACTCATTTAGCAATCGATTCCGAAATGCTTCAAATAACTTGTGTAACATATCTAAGTTAATAAACCTTCTTTAATGAACTGAAGTTAACATAAAGCCATAACGGCATAACGGCAGTGCATTTAGAATAATTCCGTAAGCTTATATTTGAGTATAAAATCGATTTTAATGTATATACACATTTAGCAATCGATATCGAAATGCCTCAAATCATTAGTTTAACATATTTAATTTAATTAACCTTCTTTAATATATTGAAGTTGATATAAAGCCATGGCGGCATAACGGCAATGCATGTAGAAGAATTCCGTTATCATATATTTAGGTATAAAGTCGCTTTTCTTGTATATACACACTTAGCAATCGATATCGAATTGCCTCAAATCATTAGTTTAACATATATAAGTTAATTAACCCTCTTTATCTTACTGAAGTTTACAAAAGCCTTAGCGGCATAACGGCAGTGTATTTGGAAGAATTCCGTAATCTTATATTTAGGTATAAAGTCGATTTTCTTGTATATACTCATTTAGCAATCGATTCCGAAATGCTTCAAATAACTTGTGTAACATATCTAAGTTAATAAACCTTCTTTAATGAACTGAAGTTAACATAAAGCCATAACTGCATAACGGCAGTGCATTTAGAAGAATTCCGTAATCTTATATTTAGGTATAAAGTCGATTTTGTTGTATATACACATTTAGCAGTCGATATCGAAATGCTTCAACTCATTAGTTTAACATATTTAAGCTAATTAACCCTCTTTATCTTACTAAAGTCTACAAAAGCCTTAACGGCGTAACGGCAGTGTATTTGGAAGAATTCCGTAAACTTATATTTAGGTATAAAGTCGATTTTCTTGTATATGCTCATTTAGCAATCGATAACGAAATGCCTCAAATCATTAGTGTGACATATTTAAGTTAATTAACCCCCTTTATCTTACTGAAGTCTACAAACACCTTAACGCCATAACGGCAAAGCATTTAGAAGATTTACGTAATCTTATATTTAGGTATAAAGTCGATTTTCTTGTATATACTCATTTAGCAATCGATATCGAAATGTTTCAAATCATTAGTTTGACATATTTAAGTTAACAAACCAACTTTAACGCACTGAAGTTAACACAAAGCCATGGCGGCATAACGGCAGTGTATGTAGAAGAAATCCGTAATCTTATATTTAGGTATAAAGTCGATTTTTTTGTATATACACATTTAGCAATCGATATATAAATGCTTCAAATGATTAGTTTAACATATTTAAGTTAATTAACCTTTTTTAACGTATTGAAGTTGATATAAAGCCATGGTGGCATAACGACAGTACATTTGCAAGAATTCCGTAATCTTATATTTAGGTATTAATAAATATTCTTATATTTAGGTATAAAGTCGATTTTTTTGTGTATATGCATTTAGCAATCGATTTCGAAAATCTTCAAATCATTAGTTTAACATATTTAAGTTAATAAAGCTTCTTTAACGCACTGAAGTTAACACAAAGCCATGGCGGCATAACGGCAGTGTATGTAGAAGAAATCCGTAATCTTATATTTAGGTATAAAGTCGATTTTTTTGTATATACACATTTAGCAATCGATATATAAATGCTTCAAATGATTAGTTTAACATATTTAAGTTAATTAACCTTTTCTAACGTATTGAAGTTGATATAAAGCCATGGTGGCATAACGACAGTACATTTGCAAGAATTCTTTAATCTTATATTTAGGTATAAAGTCCCTTTTCCTGTATATATGCATTAAGCAAACGATATCGAAATGCTTCAAATAACTGGTTTAACATATTTAAGTTAATAAAGCTTCTTTAACGCACTGAAGTTAACATAAAGCCATGGCGGCATAACGGCAGTGCATTTAGAAGAATTTCGTAAGCTTATATTTAGGTATAAAGTCGATTTTCTTGTATATATGCATTAAGCAATCGATTTTGAAATGCTTCAAATAACTAGTGTAACATATCTAAGTTAATAAACCTTCTTAAACGAACGGAAGTTGGCATAAAGCCATAACGGCATAACGGCAGTGCATTTAGAAGAATTCCGTATTCTTATATTTAGGTATAAAGTCGATTTTCTTGTATATACACATTTAGCAATCGATATCGAAATGCCTCAAATCATTAGTTTAACATATTTAAGTTAATTAACCTTCTTTAACATATTGAAGTTGATATAAAGCCATGGCGGCATAACGACAGTACATTTGGAAGAATTCCGTAATCTTATATTTAGGTATAAAGTCGATTTTCTTGTATATATGCATTAAGCAATCGATTTCGAAATGCTTCAAATTACTGGTGTAACATATCTAAGCTAACAAACCTTCTTAAACGAATAAAGTTAACACAAAGCCATGGCGGCATAACGGCAGTTCATGTAGAAGCATTCCGTAATCTTATATTTGGGTATAAAGAAGATTTTCTTGTATATATGCATTTAGCAGTCGATTTCGAAAATCTTCAAATCATTAGTTTAACATATTTAAGTTAATAAACCTTCTTTAACGCACAGAAGTTAACATTAAGCCATAACTGCATAACGGCAGTGCATTTAGAAGAATTCCGTAATCTTATATTTAGGTATAAAGTCGATTTTGTTGTATATACACATTTAGCAATCGATATCGAAATGCTTCAAATCATTAGTTTAACATATTTAAGCTTATTAACCCTCTTTATCTTACTAAAGTCTACAAAAGCCTTAACGGCGTAACGGCAGTGTATTTGGAAGAATTCCGTAAACTTATATTTAGGTATAAAGTCGATTTTCTTGTATATGCTCATTTAGCAATCGATAACGAAATGCCTCAAATCATTAGTGTAACATATTTAAGTTAATTAACCCCCTTTATCTTACTGAAGTCTACAAACACCTTAACGCCATAACGGCAAAGCATTTAGAAGATTTACGTAATCTTATATTTAGGTATAAAGTCGATTTTCTTGTATATACTCATTTAGCAATCGATATCGAAATGTTTCAAATCATTAGTTTGACATATTTAAGTTAACAAACCAACTTTAACGCACTGAAGTTAACACAAAGCCATGGCGGCATAACGGCAGTGTATGTAGAAGAAATCCGTAATCTTATATTAAGGTATAAAGTCGATTTTTTGTATATACACATTTAGCAATCGATATATAAATGCTTCAAATGATTAGTTTAACATATTTAAGTTAATTAACCTTTTTTAACGTATTGAAGTTGATATAAAGCCATGGTGGCATAACGACAGTACATTTGGAAGAATTCCGTAATCTTATATTTAGGTATAAAGTCCCTCTTCCTGTATATATGCATTAAGCAAACGATATCGAAATGCTTCAAATAACTGGTTTAACATATTTAAGTTAATAAAGCTTCTTTAACGCACTGAAGTTAACATAAAGCCATGGCGGCATAACGGCAGTGCATTTAGAAGAATTCCGTAAGCTTATATTTAGGTATAAAGTCGATTTTCTTGTATATATGCATTAAGCAATCGATTTTGAAATGCTTCAAATAACTAGTGTAACATATCTAAGTTAATAAACCTTCTTAAACGAACGGAAGTTGGCATAAAGCCATAACGGCATAACGGCAGTGCATTTAGAAGAATTCCGTATTCTTATATTTAGGTATAAAGTCGATTTTGTTGTGTATATGCATTTAGCAATCGATTTCGAAAATCTTCAAATCATTAGTTTAACATATTTAAGTTAATAAAGCTTCTTTAACGCACTGAAGTTAACACAAAGC